>OENT01001001.1:0-62587 GCA_900239685.1 Rotaria macrura
TGAATGAACCCTTCAAGGGGTTTATAACATGGGAATAAACCCTTCTAGGGTTTACTATTAAAAAAAATTAAGGGCAAGCGTTGATTATTCTGCGGATTTGTTTTCCAGTGTACCCAACCTGTACGTGTAGTCCGCTCTGTTGTACCCTTGCCACGGTAAAGGCATTCTCCCTGCCCGCGCGCGAGTATATCTAACAACGAGAGTAACGGATAGAGTAGCAACGCAACAGTGTTAAGTCAAATGTGATTGAGAAAAAAAACTGAGGTTTACAAATTCTTTCTAACGTCAGCAATGCTGCCTGTGGTCATTCTAATATGAGTATGTGTTGGTGGCAGTGATTTTCGGAGAATCAAGAGTGCTTTTTCTGACTACTCGAGTACTTTCGTGCATTCACCAATGTTCTTGTACACTAATCGGATGTTGTTAAACGAAGTAGCCAAATCAGGATGAGTCGGAGGCAGAGCTTTTTCGTACATTTGATGTGCTTTTTCGTAATTTTCAAGTGCTTTCGTGTATTCGCCCATGTTGTTGTACACAAGTCCGATGTTGCTCAACGAAGTAGCCACATCAGGATGGGTCAAAGGCAGAGCTTTTTCGTACATTTGATGGGCTTTTTCGAAATATTCAAGTGCTTTCGTGTACTCAACACTCTTGTTGTACATTGATCCGATGTTGCTGAACGAAGTAGCCAAATCAGGATGAGTCGGAGGCAGAGCTTTTTCGTAGATTTGATGTGCTTTTTCGTAATTTTCAAGAGCTTTCTTGTATTCACCCATGTTGTTGTACACAGATCCGATGTTGTTGAACAAGGTCGCCAAATCAGGATGAGTCAAAGGCAGCGCTTTTTCGTAAATTTGATGTGCTTTTTCGTAATATTCAAGTGCTTTCGTGTATTCACCCATCTCTTTGTACACTAATCCGATGTTGTTGAACGAGGTCGCCAAATCGGGATGAGTCGGAGGGAGAGCTTTTTTCGTTATTCCAAGGTCCTTGTCGTAATATTGAAGTGCTTTCGTGAAATCTCCCATGTTGTTGTACACTGGTGCGAGGTTGTTCAACGAAGTAGCCGAATCCGGATGAGTCGGAGATAGAGCATTCCCTCGTATTTTCAGTGCTTTTCCGCGATGTTCGAAAGCTTTCCTGTATTCACCCATGGCGTCGTACACTCCCCCCATACAATAGAACGAAGCAGCCAAATCGGGATGAGTCGGAGGGAGTGCTTTTTCTCGTATTTTCAGCGCCTTTCCATGATATTCAAGTGCTTTGGTGAATTCAGCCATGTGCATATACACTTGTCCGATGTTGTTAAACGAAGTAGCCACAGAGGCATGCGTCGGAGGTAGAGCTTTTTCGTAGATTCCCAGTGCTTTCCCGCCATATTCAAGTGCTTTCGTGTATTCGCCCATGTTGTTGTACACTAGTCCGATGTTGTTGAACGAAGTTGCCAAATCAGGGTGGGTCAAAGGCAGAGCCTTTTCTTTTATTTGATGTGCTTTTTCGTAATATTCTAGTGCTTTCGTGTATTCACCCATCTTGTTGTACACTAGTCCGATGTTGTTCAACGAAGTAGCCAAATCAGGATGAGTCGGAGGTAGAGCATTCCCTCGTATTTTCAGTGCTTTTTCGTGATATTCGAAAGCTTTCGTGTATTCACCGAAGCCGTCGTACACTTGTCCGATAAGAGAGAACGAAGCAGCCAAATCGGGATGACTTGCAGGGAGAGCTTTTTCTCGTATGTTCAGTGCTTTTTCGTAATACTCAAATGCTTTCGGGTATTCACCCATGTTGTTGTACACTAGTCCGATGTTGTTTAAGGAAGTAGCCAAATCAGGATGAGTCGGAGGCAGTGCTTGCTTCGTTATTTCAAGGTCCTTTTCGTAGTATTCAAGTGCTTTCTTGTATTCACCCATGTTGTTGTATACTAGTCCGATGTTGCCGAACAAAGTAGCCAAATCCGGATGAGTCGATGGCAGAGCTTTTTCGTAGATTTGACGTGCTTTTTCGTAATATTCAAGTGCTTTTGTGTATTCACCCATATCATTAAACACTGATCCAATGTTGTTGAATGAAGTTGCCAAATCGGGATGCGTTGGTGGCCGAGCTTTTTTTGTTACTTCAAGGTCCTTTTCGTAATATTCATGTGCTTTTGTGTAGTCACCCATGTTGTTGTACACTACTGCGATGTTGCCGAACAAAGTAGCCAAGTCGGGATGAGTTGGAGGTAGAGCTTTTTCGTAGATTTTCAGTGCTTTTTCGAAATATTCAAGTGCTTTTGTGAATTCTCCCATGTCGTCGTACACTCCTCCCATACAAATGAACGAAGCAGCCAACGAGGGATGAGTCGGAGGCAGAGCTTTTTCTCGTATTTTCAGTGCGTTTCCGCAATATTCAATTGCTTTAGTGTATTCACCCATGTGTTTGTGCACTTGTCCGATGTTGTTGTACGAAGTAGCTAAATTAGGATGAGTCGGAGGGAGAGCTTTTTCGTAAATTTGATGTGATTTTCCGTAATATTCAAGTGCTGTCTTGTAGTCACCCCTATTGTTGTACACTAGTCCGATGTTGTTGAACGAAGTAGCGAAGTCGGGATGAGTCGGAAGGAGAGCTTTTTCTTTTATCTGATGTGATTTTCCGTAATATTCAAGTGCTTTCGTGTATTCTCCCATGTTGTTGCAGACTAGTCCGATATTGTTGAACGAAGTTGCTAATTCGGGATGAGTCGGAGGCAGAGCGTGTACGCGTATTTTGAGTGCTTTTTCGTAATATGCAAGTGCTTTTGTATATTCACCCACGTCGTCATTTAATTGTCCGATGCAAGAGAACGAAGCAGCCAAATCAGGATGAATCGGAGGCAGAGCGTTTTCGCGTATTTTCAGTGCTTGTTCGTAATATTCAAGGGATTTCGTGTATTCAGCCATGTTGTTGTACACTATTCCGATATTGTTTAAGGAAGTAGCCAGATCGGGATGAGTCGGTGGCAGTGCTTTTTTCGTTATTTCAAGGTCCTTCCCGTAATATTCAAGTGCTTTCGTGTATTCACCCATGTTGTTGTACAGTTGTCCGATGTTTCCGAAGAAAGTAGCCAAATCGGGATGAGTGGGAGGGAGAGCGGTTTTGTAGATTTGATGTGCTTTTTCGTAATATTCAAGTGCTTTTGTGAATTCTCCCATGTCGTTGTACACTGATCCAATGTTGTTGAACGAAGTCGCCAAATCGGGATGAGTCGCTGGCAGTGCTTTTTTCGTTATTTCAAGGTCCTTTTCGTAATATTCAAGTGCTTTCGTGTATTCACCTTTGTTGTTGTACACTAGCCCCATGTTGCTGAATGAAATAGCCAATTCGGGATGCATCGGAGGATATGCTTTTTCTAAGATTTCATGTGCTTTGCCGTAATATTCTAGTGCTTTGGTGTATTCACCGATGTCGTCGTACACCCCTGCGATACGAGAGAATGAAGCAGCTAACGAGGGATGAGTCGGAGGCTGAGCTTTTTCTTTTATCTGATGTGCTTTCTCGTAATATTCAAGTGCTCTAGTGTATTGTCCCATGTTGTTGCATAGTTGTCCAAGGTTGTTCAAAGCATCAGCTAAGGAAGGATCATCATCAGGTACCATTTTCCGTTTGATTTCAAGATATTGTTGATAGTAAGTAACTGCAGCATCGTAGTTCCCTGCAGAAGTTTTTGCAATTGCAAGCATATGAAATATATTAGCTCGATCAGTTTCATAGGAAGTATTCTGTAGGAGTTCTGTGTAAATATCTTCTGCCGGGTCCCAGTTACCTACTTTTAGCATAAGCATACCCATGCGATGCCAACCACAAGAGCCCTGAAGCTCCTCTTGGATCTTTGTGTGAAGTTCTGCTAATTGTGGTTCATTATCATCGGTTAGAGTCAGGTGTACTTCCCATAGATGTTTATCATTATCGATTTGTTTATTATCACCGATGCGAAATACACTGTGTGTAGTGAATAGTATTTTGTCTTCCTTTGGTATGGCACTGTGTTCTTTCACAGATGCAAATGGAGTTGATGTGGATTGGTGATTTACAGTCAAAATAAAAAGAACTGCTACCATGTCTGTTTTTCCTAGTGACTGTTTGGCGAATACAATGGATTCTTCTTTGTTTCGACTTGTCGAAAGAAAGTTATTAAAAGATATAAGGCCACCTTTACTTGCAGCCAGTTTGTCGAAGTCATCTTTTGATAACCCTTGACCACGATAAATTGGTTTTCCATCGAAATCATTGACTTGTTGTCTATAAAGTTCTTCTATTTGTTTGTGCAAATCACGTAAATAAATGCTCATCTTGATGAGCACACGAGAGTCGAGTGTTCGTAATGCTCTACTGAGCATTTTATACGTGAAACACTCACGTGTATACCAATTAATTGCTTGTGATGGTTTATATGTCCGTTCAAATTCATCAATGAGCTTGAGTTCATCGACATTCCCGCTGTATTCTTCTCTGCAAAATTCAGCCATTATTTTAATGGCGTCTTGTTTATGTTCCATTTCAAGGTTTATCTCCTTGAAGATTTGCGTGTACATAAAGGTCAGTTCCAACTGGTTGAGACCTTTGTTGGAACTGCCAGTTTGAGGAGCAGAAATGCTTACCGCAATATTATTTTGGTTGCATTGCTCGACTGCCATCTTCAAAGCCTCACATATCGGCTTGATTGATGTGTGGACGCCTTTGATTTTAGGCCAGTTTTGTGTCCATTGTTCATGCCGTTGCTGGTTGCTACAGAATATATAAATGGCATCCAATGTTGGCATGCCGTGAATATTTGGTACCAGGTCTTGAATGAGTGTATCTGAAGAGATCACAAAGCTGATCTCCTCTTCGCTTTTCTCAAGTTGTTCAATGCACTTTTCAGCAGTTGTGCACAGTTCAACTTGGTTTACAACACTCCGCAGTTGTGAGAGTGTGTTCTGGCAATCAAGATTGCTGGGATCGATGCTTGCATCGACCCATAGAACCAAAAAGTTTTCGGCTATTCGCCGTCTTACTTTGTCGCTCCTGGCGTGTGCCATGTAATTTGTGATTGAAAATATTGTTTGGTGAACAAGCAACTTTACCTGCTCTTTTTATACATTCGAAGCTTGTTGCCGATTTTCGGTTAACTTTCGGCGACAAACTTCAAGTAGTTACAACCGAAACAACTGATTGTAAACAAAAGCACGAAAGAGAAAAAGTATTTTAACGGCATTGCCGTTGCCTATATGATTACTCTTTCCAACCTGCGTCGAGTTTTTCGTCTCTACTTGTTGATTCAAGTGTCACTTTGTTGGAAACTTTACTTTCATTTAAAATTTGTTTTTTTTCAAGCAGGAGCAAAAATCACATGCTCCTGCAATGTGGCCAGTTGAATTGTCGTTGTTTTCCATATTCAGATCCTCGCCAACATCTTCATGGTATCATTGAATTCAGAAATACAATAATGCTGTTTGTCACTTGAACACAAAGTCGATCATACATGGATTTCTATTTCTCCATGTACTAGTTATTCTTAAGGATTGATTTAATTTAAAAGAAAATGTTGGATTCACGCTGATGAACTCTTGGCTTGTATTCATCAAATTTTATGGTAACTAAAATTAACTATCGATAATTATCTTATTAGAGTTCGGAAATCACTCAAACGTTCCAAGAACATATTCGCAAAAGTATTATTAAATAAAAATGAGCAGTTTTCCTGTCAACTATAATGATTTTTGCACGTACCATGGGCCGTATTGTTTATTTCCAATTCCAATTCTAAATCAGTTTTCGTGTGTATTCATCCAGCATACGAGAAATGAAAAGTTGCTTGCTGTTGATTATTTTGGCATTATCAATATATAAAATCATCTTTTCATGTGCATCGATATTTTTTGTCACTACCCAGGACGTGCATTACGATGAACAATTACGACCGTAAACGCGCGTATACGATAACGTAAACGACCGTATACCTGGAAATTACGACCGTATACGCGCCGTATTTTAACGTTTTGGTATGCACCGTATTACGACCGTACATCGCCGTATCGTAAATGGCGACCAGGAGGGACAGTATACACCCGCCACGCGGCCGTATTACTGCCGTAACCCTAGACGTACACGATCCACCCTGATGACGTTTGCGGCCGTAAATACACCTTTAGCGACCGTAACCGACGGTATTTCCGAGAGGAAGAGAATCTATTCCTTCCTATCTGCAACTAATCCAAGATCCTACACTATAAAAACCCTGCACAAAACGTAGCTATACAGTAAGCCTTAACCAAATCCCAATCTTGAAATTCAGGCCACTAAAGAACAACTGACTCCAATTCCTCATCCTATCGAAATCATCGTATACCCACATGTATACCATTTGAAACAAAAGAGCATCAAAAAACTCCTGCAAAAATCACGTTTTTTGAAAATCGTCCAAGAGCAGCCAGATTCACCCCATCGATAGAGATCATTGCATAACGAATAGCCATCGACTTTTGGATGCTCAAAGCAGCGTAAATCATGAGAAATCCTGAAAATACGAAAAGCATCAGAGAAATTCTGGAAGTGGATTCTATTTCAGCATTGTTTGTTCCGGTATTGGGAGATGCAGGAATATATAAAATTCAGTCAGTAGAGAACAAATAGGACAGTGTCTCATGCTTCGATCCTCGATTATAGTGCCCTGCACGTAATTCATGTGCTGAATGCTACCGGTTTTCTAGAATTAAGAAATCGAAGTATGAGAAGCTGCTCAGCTGATTTTTCGGGACAAAGGCCAGGTTAGAGAAAACATTTACAGGTAGATACGCAGCATGTACTAAGAGAGTTTACTCACTTGTCTGAATGATCGTCGACGGAGCTGGAGAATCTTGAGCAACCGGGTTGGTGCAGGGATAGCAGGGAGCATCATTTCTTGGACTTAGTAATTTGGAAGATGAAGCGCGGGTCATCGCTTCTGTCCTTACACATAACGTTTCAAAGTGCGGTAAATGGTGCTTTCGGATTTTTTTTTCGGAATTTGTTGTTCTGTTCTGGGGAGATGGAGGAATCTATAGAACTCTTTTCAAAAAATGCACCGATAGGAAACAGATATCGCAACTTGACAGTGGCTACCCAATTAAAACAGTATAGCCCATTGTAGTTACAGTCAGATAACGATAAATCAGATCGTATACAATTTGTTTTGTGAAAAAAAGAATTTATCCGTTAGAATTGATTTTTCTCGCAGATAGTAGTTTATCTGATCCGAATATAGTCGACTGAAATCGATTTTCTAGCCATTGACTGTTTTTTGTCTTCACAAGAAACATTACGCTGTTGTGTCACTTTCGCATGTGAAATCTTGACTCTACTATTTTTTGGAATTTCTGTGTAGAAACTATGCAATCATTTTAAGGCTAAACTCACTCAGACATTGATAGTATACAGATCTTAGAGTAATTGAAAAAAGAAAGAAGTAGCAATAGCCTTAACACACTAATGTTAAAATTGATTAGCAGTGAGTTTGATAGATAATACGCGATTGAGTTGACTTCGGTCAAATTGAATTGATTCTTCACTTAAAAATTTCAAAGGAGTTCCATATTGATGGTAAATAGAGAACTGTGGGTCCAGGCTTTTATGGACCCGGACTTGAAAAAAGCAAAATTTTTNGGAATTAATTGTCTCGATTTCAGATTTGAAAGAGGAATTCAGTAGATTGTCGGTTCAAAATCGATACCAGCTCGATTATTCGTTGAAAAACGACGCTTTCTTAAAATATGTCAGATTGCATTATTCATCATGAAAAATGATCACGTTTTTCGCCTAATAATTTTCAAAGGGACACCATCTTTAAACAATAATTAAAGAAATACTACAATACTGAAATAGAACAGCTAGCTGTCGTAAACGACCGTTTACGATAGAAAAACGGCAGTCGTTTTCTAAACCGTTTACAGTCATCGTATCCGATCATTTACGTTGATATCCGACTATCGTTTACAGTTAGCGTGTATTTACGGCGAACGTTTACGTGGATTTTTCACGATCACCGTTTACGACGATCGTAAATCATCGTAAGACTTCATTTATGACGATAGTAAACGGTCACAAAATACGTTCGCCGTTTTTCGCCGTAAGAAATAGGTATACGGCCGTTTACGGCCGTGGATGATTGACCTGGGTCGTCGTATGTTTTCTGAGCTTTGATGTGTTTTTCATACTGTGACTCTCTCTATCCGCAAAATAAACATCTCTCTTTGAGTTTGCCATTATATCTGATTAGTAATATTGTTCGGCGTGCAGCTGGAAGATACTTTGTCAACACGCTGGTTTCACCCAAAATTAAGTGACACTCTGCTAGTCATAAAGTTGTGATGGGAAAATATCGAAGACAGAAATGTCGAAGGAGGAAAATATCGAAAAACTGATGTCTGCAGTAAATCGTTACTCTGATGGCTTATAGTTGATTGTTACCTTTCTTAGAGCTCTACTAGAGTAAAATCTCAACTGGTGGTAATGATGATGAACATATGTAATATAAATTAAATAAAAGAGTTACGCAAAGAGCTGTTATACAATTAAAATTCTAGTTTCATGGATTAAACTGCTGCATCTTCAAATGATCTAACTCGAGCAATATATCTGTAGCTATTTATTAATGAATTCATTATTCATGAAGTCTCTGCAAGGATAAGATAATCGTTTTCATGATGCGACTGTTTATTTTTCTGCTGGTTTAGGGCCTAGACAAAGAAAGTTAAAGCAATTGCTATTCAACATAACATAGATAATATTGATGAAAGATATTATGTCGCGGCTGCAAATGTATGGAAGGCTTAGATGTTATATCATTTATAGTTGCTAAGCAGGAAATGATGCAACATCAATTTTGTCTCATTATCTGCATTTGATTACTGTTCGAATTTTTACAGTAAGACATAATAAAACATATTCTGTACTATTGACAACTCTCTGAAACATTGACAATTTATGCTGTTTATCGTTATTATTATATCGATGTTTTTCCTCACCATTATTTTTCTTTCGAATTTTTCCCTCTGCACTTTTCCCTTCCGACATATCTCTAGGTCAACCACCAGGAATAGCTGATTGTACTCATTTCACCCTTCCGATGACATACACATTACGTTGCCATACACCAGTACTCGATGTCACTCAGTGTTCATGAGGATCGCGAGTTTTTAGTTCGGAAAATTGTTCGTAAAGTGGATCCTTCATACAGATTTAAAGGTAGATTAGTTGTAAGAAAAATCAATCCAGGTATTGAGACCATCCTGTGGCATTAGTTCATATGCTGCAGGACATTCGAAAGGTAATCTCTCTGATGCTTTGAAAACAAACAATTGACTCGATGTATGGTTCTCTACGGAGATGTATAGTTTGGACCTTAGCAATGACACTCGCCTTCGCCTCCCAGGTCAATCAAAACGATCCGTAAACGGTCGTAAACGACACAGTTACGGTGAAATACGATGGTCGTGGCGGACGATCGTTAACGAATCATCGTATACGAGAGTATCACGGGCTAATACGACAGTATTTAGGACGGTCGTTTACGGACCATTGCAAACGATAGAGTAACGGTCATCGCAAACCCCCGTATTGCGATCGTATTTTCCGTATGATGCCAGACCATCTGAGAAAACATTTTACTAGGATGCTAAAATTCTTTTTCTTAGTTCTCGCTCGAACTGTACCTATTATTGTGTTTTAATTTTATTCCGCTCTTCTTCGCATGAATCACAGCGCCCTCTCTCCTACTCTGTAATATGCGCATGAATTACACCAATCACTGTATGTATGTGATTACAGTTAGAAATACTTTCTTTTCTTTGTACATTTCGTTTTCGTTTAGATTATAGGAGGGCTTAAAGTCTAGTCAAAGTAACCAAAATTTATTTAAATGATTTGATTTAAAATTTATTCTTTTACTTTACTTAATTTTCATCTAATTTTAGACTTAATTTGATTTCGATTTTTACTATATTAAAATTTTTATCTTATTTTAGATTTCATTTTATTTCAATTCTTACTTAATTTTTGAATTTTTATCGAATTTTTAGATTATATTTTTATTCTATTTTTGCTTTGCTTTGCTTTTTCAAACTTTTTATTTATTTAATTTTTTTTAACCTTTCATGTATTTAATTTTTACTGAAAACTATTGTTTTTATTTTCATTTCTTTTATTTTCATTTTGTTAAATAAATTGAAACTTGATCTTAAAATTTTTTTCTCCGTTGTAAAAAACGTGGAGCGAGGTCTCAAAAAAACTGCAGAGAAACAGCTCGATTATTGCCGTACACAATACATAAATACTATCCGTAAACGGCCACTGTAATACTTCGTTAGCGGCCGTTTACATTTCCGTATACGGTACGGAAAAATACGTCCGTATTACTGCCCCTGTTAAAACGGGGTAATACGACGCCGTAACGAGCCGTATTTTCATCGTAAACTGTCGTAATTACACCGAATCCTTGTCGTTCACTGCCGTAAACGACGCCGTAACGGTGTTCGTTTTAATCGACCTGGGCTGTGATTTGTTAAAATTTGACTGGGAAAACCTTTGATCAAGCTTCGTTGCGAAAAGTTACTTTCCTGAAATGAATTTCCCATCGCACAAGAACCATAGTTACAATTTCTGATTCTCAGAGCGCTAAAACTGATGATTGAACCTCGAGTAAAATCCAGGAGATAATAGAAAACCGCCTTTCTGAAGTCTGACTTTTTAATTCTCTCAGTCAATCATATTTCAAGGAGGTTTCTCTCTCTGATAGTTCGAGTAAAGTATAAGGTGATCTTAGCCAGCTAAGACGCATCATTATTACACGCCTGCTCAGCAAATATAACCAATGGTTTACTTGGATTATGAGTAAGTGAAGTGTTCTTCAAGTCTTCCTGGTTGAATGTATCTTCGAAGCAGAGGCGACGTAGACTGGTATTCGTCATTATTATATATAAATAGTTATCGTTTGGACCCCAAAATAGAATTAAAAATGTCGGATCGCTTCGAATATCAACTAAGTAGTCCTACATAAACTTCAGCGACTCTCAGTTTGAAAATAGACTCCGTCAGCGTACCTCCTTTATCAAGAACTATTTATAGAATTCATGAATTTGATTCTGGATTTCGCCTCACTATTTGACATGCCTTAGTCTGAACAGTTACGTAAAAGTACTACACAGCTCGATTAAGCCTATGAGTTTCTGAATATAACATTGATAATATACGTCAAGAGATACGTTTCGGTCACCAAAGGCCTAAAACCAAATGATCTCGGTCTTCTTGAATTTCTCTAAGATAATGATCCAGCTGTCAGAGCTACATGTGTGTCGAAGAATTGAAAAACTTTCTCTATAGAATGGAAAAGAATTCTCTTCGCTCATTTTCCCCACTCATCTTAACATTGCTACAAGCTGAAATATTTGTAGTTGGACATGTCTCTTTTCCAATATTTTGAGAAGCAGTTTCCGGATTGATTGGAGCTCTCATAGGTCTGCCTAATTTCGGTCAACAGGTAAAAACCAAATGAAAAAATGTATCATTCGAAATCTATCGCGAAAAGCGATGCCTCCAGTGATTGGTCAGATTTGAGCACCTGCAGTTCGGAATATTGTTAAATCTTCGAGAAAAAGTTCCTCATCCTTGTATGTTGTCATTCATAAAATTCCTTGAAGAAGGAGAAAACCTTTCTAACCGCACGCTTTCTTAATACAATGCCATTTGATGAACGAGAACAAAGCAATCTTGACCGATGGCAATGAAACATCGTATGGATATTCTTGATACGAGATATTATGATGATCTTATAGCTTCCATTGAAGATTCAGATTGATTATCATCCATTGTTGCTCAACAAAAAATGACATTTTTTTCTTTATTTGATCACATACAATAAATAATGTGTCTACTCATGCGATGAAAATTACGAAAACGTCTGCAACTTTACGATGATTTATCCGAATAAAATTAACTGATTTCACGATTTCAGTGAATTCATCACGATTAATCTGGAATTTACCGTCGAAATTGCGATTAATCTTTGAGACCTAAGCGACTTCTGTGGGCCTGGGCAGCTAATCATCATATTTGTAGATAATCTTGGATTATTTTCCAATTGGATATTTTTCCCTTTGACGAAACAATGGTCAACCCTCTAATACTCATATCGGTAGTGCATTGTGTCCAATTGAAGATGACGGTGACAAAGAGGTATGTCGAACGATTGCGATGAAGGCAGTTTTTAAAAATTTTATATCATAAAACGTCGAAAGCCAAAATAGTATTGATCGTGCTAGAAGCTATAAGCTTGTCTAGCTAACTGAAGGTGTGAAAATGAACTGTTGGTTGAAATGAACAGCACTCATTTTCTCTGCACTTCTTTGATTACAAAGAGTTGGAACACAAAATGTTTCCAATCTGAAGCCACATTAGAGTCAGTGAAGCGAAACTTCTCATTCATTTTTAAAAATAAACTTTGTTTCTGGCGATTATTCCTACGTTGTAGAAACTGAATGCATAGAAATTGACTTTCCACGGGCACACATGAATGACTCGATGAGATGTAGAGGCAGCAACATCGACTATAACAAGGGCTCTATGACTATGTTGATGTAAGAGCTTCAAAATAAGTTCGATATGAAGTATCGTGCCAATCAGATTGCTAACAAAACGTTTGGCAACGGTCCGTGTACGTTGGGATAGAAGACCGTTTAAGATCACACGTTCATGTGCCTGCCACTCGATTATTTTTTCAGGAGGTTTCGTCCAAGCAACATAGTTACACTGGATTTGAAGATCTTTCAAAACGATTTCATCATCTTCTGCTTTAATAAATGCCTCGCAAGCACGACCATATCTCTGAAACTATTGGGTAGTGCTCGAACCCAGTAAGATTTCACCAATATTCATTAACTGCCAATAAAATTTATGTGCACCTTTCAAGGCCCAAGTTATTTCGATTGAAATATCATATGAAGCGTCTAACTTCCCCTACGAATTCGAGTAGTAATTGAAAACGGAATAAATAACAGACAATGGCACTAGGGTACCACCGTTATTTTCAAAAAATCTAGTTGGGATATGTACGGAAGAATAGAAATTGAAGGCATAGTTTTTCTTGTTTCAATGTGAGTATGTACATGAATATCGACAGATATAGTTGATGCCACACAAGAGCTAGTCTAAAGTCCTACAAATTTTGAAAGCTCGATTGAGATGACGGTTGGCTTGATATTTTATGTGTGTTCTTTCTTCTACTTCCGATCATTGCTCGCATTGTGATCTGGAGATATTGCAATGTGCGTATGTATATGTATGCTTGGATATTGTACAATCTAACAGATATTGTTTAATAAAATGGAAGTTGTATTGATAAAATATAAAAATGAACAACTTAGATCACTCTTTAAGCTTTCAGGCATTCAGTTATGAAGGAATTTCCTAGGTAGAATATTCATGAGCGAAGCTCTACCCATAACTTGACTTTTCTTCGATATGATACTTTTCATCCATCCAAAAGTATGGTTCTTCACAGCTGGTTTTAATTAATATTTGCATTTTTGGTTGTGAATCCCGATGAAGAGTAAAATTTAACTCGCTTGTACAGTGTCACGGCATGTTTATGTACTTGAAGGTTTATTTTTTGACCCCGACCGATCTTTATCGATGTATCCGAAAATTTAGTACCTGCTCATGAATGGAACGGATTGATAATTGTTTTTCGGTTAGACACTACTAGGACCTGGGTAACAGCTAATGACTGATAAACAATGTTCAATCAAGCATATGAACCTGTATCAGCAAGCAGTTTTTGATACTCACATTCTATATGATTCCAGGGAATTCTGTCTTATTCTTACACGATGAATTCAGCTTCCGCCCCTCCCTCAGACAATCGTCTTTTTTTTACTTTATAGTAATCATAGTTGAGAAAAAAGCATTCCTTACTCTTTAAAACAGTAACGGAATTATTGTTAAACCCGGTTAGTAGCATTATCAGTTTCAAATACAATTCTTTTGCAACATGATAGATTAATACAATGTTTTTATTGTCGTAGCATGTCTGAGATCTGAATTTGTGCCATTTTAGAGAGAATTCACCGAAGACATAGATTTAGTTAGACCATTTCTATAGATGAATCATATTATCAGTCGTTATGCAGTCGACGATCGATGCGGAAATTTTCTATTAGTTCTTCGTTTATGAATTCATTTTTAGCGTTATTTACGATGAAACTACTTGCAGTTAGATTTATCTTAAATTTCTAAATGTCTACAGCATTTCTAAGGAAGAATTACATTAAATTTTGATGGGTTTTTAATCAATCGAAAGTTTTAACGATAGACTGTATAATAAATATCGGTGACCATTTCTTAAATGTGCGCTTTTGCTTTAACGTAGTTCGAAAAATTGATTACCTGCTCTTATGCTTGCTTCAAACGATCAGCGTAGGTGAAGAAAAGATGGCATACGCACCAGTTGTTTTTTTTATGATATTAGTATGATCCTATATATTGTGGAGGAAAGAAGAACAATTCTATTGGTTTCTGTGCATCAGATGAATCATGGTAACAGTAAGGTGTCAATGTCAGTTTCTTACATAGAATTTTGTTGTTTTTTTTATTTAATATCAAACAAAATGAAAATTAATTGTTAGACAATGTCTTTTCGCCGAAATAGCGTCGGTAGTCTATCATCTTCTGCCAATCGTTCAGAAAAAACGCGAATGAGTGCCGATGATCCAAATATTGACTTGGTAACAAAAAATGATGCAGTAGAAAGTATTTTACCCGAAGTATGTAACAAGATGAACTAAAACAGTTGATATGATCAATCTATATCTTTTTAGTTCATTAGAGTGGTACGAAAATTATTGCCACGTTTGTATTAATTAGATTTTCTAATTCTTAAAGTTTACAGAAGAATTTTCTGTTTCTAGAAGAACATCCATTCAATATGTACGTGCAAACTGTTGAATATATGGAAAATGGATGTCAACGTCTAATTGGAACTTTATATTTGACGAATTTTCGAATTGTATTTGCACCGGATACTGACACGCAAGAGAATATTCTAGTATGTTATCTATACAAATAGTGCTAACGTAGTGATGCAAACATGAGTGACCTAGATTGAGAATTGTCTTGTCGTTTTCACGTGATCTTTTAGTTACACCATCGGTCTCTTATTCTATATAGGGAATACTAAATAGGATTAATAAAATAGAGCGATTATTATTCATTTAGATATCCTCCGGAAATAAATATATTGGTGAATATGACATTCCATTGGCGTCGATTTATAAAATAAATGTTGCACGTAAGTATTGCTTCTCTAGATAATTCGATTGAAGATTTTCCATTGAGCACATGTTCTTCATACTAAATATTTCGACTTTCATTTGTTCTATTTCTGTTTTAAGCGGTCAACACACGAACAGGATTCAAGTCCTTTTTAAATGAAGTTCAGATGCAATCCGAAACACGAACATTTACCATTATTACTAAGGTAACATAATAGAAATCGATCTATCATCAAAGTTCTGTATAAATTTTGTTTCTTTTTCAAATATAACTCTGCAATGAACCATCTTTTTCTTGACTATTAAAAAAGTCGTCGTAAAACAAAAAGATCATGAGACTTCATTAAGATTAGATCGTTTTAAGATGAGTTTATTATTGTTAAAAAAAACCGTTGCAAACTGTAAATTATTATTTCTTGATAGCAGAAAATTTGAATAAAAAGCAGAAACAAAAGTTTTATTTCGAAACAGAAGCTATTAGAAGAACTAGACAAAACGAGATTTGTCGTATCCAGCGTGCCAATCTATCATTAACTGAAAAGAATTTGAGAATTATTGAATATTTTCCACCTATTTGAAATTTGATTTACTTTAACTCATTAATGCAGGAATAATCTGAATGAATATCTAGTAGTGATCTAAGTCGACATATACTTTTATTAAATCTTATGACGATTATTAAATTGACAATAGACTTGAGTTGAAATCAAATGATGCCATTTCTCTGACTTTAATCATCAATGAGGAAATCTTAATTAGACTTTAACACTTACATTCGTTTAGACTTTGTCCATCGATGACTGCAATAGTAGTCTTTCATCAGACGACACCTAGAAGATTGCCAATCAAACATTCGTCGTAATATCTTTCTATGCGTTTGCATTTCTACGTATGATACTCGAAAACATTCATGAAATTTTCACGCGTTTCAAGATTTGTATAGTTCGTAGATATATTTTTGTACTAGACATTAAACATTGACACACAAAAAGACAATATGAAGTCTCTATTGATATCGTATTGCAATGGGATATTAAAGAAAAATAAAATTGATGAAAAACTTAACTTTCATTTATTATTTTTTTAATTTTTCAATGAAATAGGATTTTCGAAATATCACATTCACCAAATGTTCAGTTACAAAATCAAACAAACTTGGAAATAAACAGCAACATCAAATGTCTACGACAAAAATGGAACGAGTAAAGTCCATTCAATCTACGATAAAGTTAAATGACCTTTTTCTTTAGTTTATTGATGCATTAAAAGTTCATAGTCGTATTCACAGTAGAGAACAGTTGTATCTCTATGTTGCTCTAAGACAAAATTCTTCAAAAACGAATCGTAACCAACTGTTCTCAACGACGCTAAATCCACAATTAATACTGGATGATGATATTGCAGGTTAGTTACTTTTTTGTAATCAACGAACTAAGTTGTAACAGATGAATACCGTTCATTTAATAGTCTATTTATTGTGTTCCGAAAAGTTACGCATAGTATAGTATAGAAATATTGCTTTTTCATCAATTTTTCTTAATGTTGTGACAATATACACTCTACTAGTCCATGCGGCCGGCTTGTATCACAATTGTGTACGACATAATCTAATGTTTGAACTAACTATATCTATAAGTGATCTTATATCATTTTATGATTTGGAACACTTTAGTGAAAATTTGCATATCACTAACGAAAGATCTCTGAGTATAACGGCTGAATTGTTGCACGTTAACATTGAATCGATCGCTCGATGATTGAAAGGAGCAAAGTTGTAGATAGCTGATGATGGAGAAGTTGAGAAGAATTCTAATGTACACTTTTTTGAGTGGATTACTTTGTTTCGATCGCTAGTAATTTTATCTTTAACTATCATTTGACATCAACAAAACCTTTAAAAATGAGAAATATATTTCTTTTTCGAATAATTGAAGTAGAATGAGTTAATCCGAGAAAAGATTTAAAATCTGTAGTTTCAATAAATAACAAATAGTTCGTGAATCCTATTGAACTTAATATTGTGTTCACATTAGACTAGTCTGAATCTATCTTCAGAAGAAGTAAAAATAAATTCAAAAAAACGTTTTTTGTATAGTTCATATTCGTTTGTATATCAATTAATTCATGAATGAATCAAAGATTTGATAGATTGATTTCATAAAACAGTACTAAGCTTGTATGTGACATTAGAAAAATACATCACTTGATGTGCTACAAAGTTACTAGAGAAAATATTTCAGAAATTGTTCTCCATTTGACGAGTAGTCATCTTTTGAAACAGAATTCTTTTTTGTTTCTTGTTTTTTTTTTGTATGTATTTGAACGAATCTTATTCAGATTATTACTGCAATAATGACGAACATATACGAAGTTATATGACATCGGAGGATTGGAGAGATGAATTATATGAAGCCAACGAACAACAGTGGGATGTTGATCGAAGAAAATTCGATGAACAATGTATTATAAGAAGGTAGATAAGATTTCTCAATCGGAGTGCTTGTTTTTGTTTCATTTATATAAATTTTTCTAGTGAAGGTCCTTATGTTCGTTTCATGCATAGTAACAATAATGATAGTGATTTAGTAAGGGAACACACAATTTATTAATATTGATTAATTTATATGGATTGCTTTTTTCATAAGATTTGGCATTGGACACATACGTCTCATATTCAAGACAACTCCTATAATAGACGACTAGTACAAGCACAAAAGTATATGCTTATAACTGTTTCGGGAATTGGAGAAGCAACAAATAATGCTGAATCGTAAGTTGATATTTGAAAAACAAATCGAAAGGCAAGCTTAGAGAAAACATTGACCTGAAGATTTTAATGAGGAATAAATAGTTAATTGTTTTGCTTATTTTTTGAATGTCTTCATTTTACTCTTGATATAGCAGGGAATCATCAATAAGTTTACCAGCCACTAATGTACCATCACCATTTCGTTTCTTTAAAATAAAAAAAAAGACTTTACTAAAACCTTTACGTCGAAATACCATCGATGGTCCAAGATTAATATCTACAAGTGAAAATAAAACAACAGCCAGCGACTTAACAGATTGGTCGCAAATGCCACCCGATGATGAGTGAGATATGTGCCTATGCTCGGTAACCGTTGCTATTTTCTATATGTTGCACGTGTAGTTGTTGTTTTCGTTTTTCTCTGGTGATGGGATGTTGTTTAAGATAGCATGAAAAAAAAAGAAAGCTAAAACCAAAGCATAACTTGATTTAAAATAAAATAATTCAAATATACATGTTTTTTAGTTTACGTCGTGTTACAACAGAAACAAGTTTAACTGCTTCAGCAGATTATATAAACGATCAACCATTTCTACGTTATAATCTATCGAAATTTCCGTGTAATTTAAAACGCTTACAAAGTAGCTATGACAAACTCATTGAAATATGTGTTATAGCACCAGGTATGTCAAAGAAATATGTTTTTATTTGATTTATCATATTAAGACCGTTGTTTTTTCTTTCTCTAAAGTTGATGATGATGAGAAATGGTTGACTAAATTAAATTCATCTAAATGGCTTAAATATGTTTCTAAAACTTTACACGGCGCTGCATCATTAGCTAAACTACTCGACTTTAAAAATATAGAATTAGTTGGTAAGACAAAAATAGTACATTCAACAAATGTGAACAAATTTTGAGTGTACGAAATACGTTGGAGTCCTAAACTGGAGTGTGTATCTTCCTTGACTTCATCTTCTATTCGGTATACGAAGAATATCGTATGTATAACATCAAATAATTGAGGTTCAAAATATTTATATCCGATAATTGTCTGTATCTAAGCATGAAAACTAAGCTTTTATCTAATATGAACGCAAAGAACTGTTGAATTGTAACTTTCAAGATATCAACTTTAGCTAAGAAACAAGAAGTTTCTGTTGGATATTCATGAAAAGAATTGAATAATATTTTCTTCCATCTCAAGATGATATCAACAATAGATAATCGAAAGTTTTACCAGATTCTAATTTTATTTTAATAGTTGATCTACTTGTTCAGTGGTACATTTTGTTTTTACTATTCTTGAAATAGTCACAACAACATAATTCCATATTTCTTAAAGTTATTCGTTGTTAATATAGAAGAATAAAGTAAACATTAAACGATCAAGAATTACTTGTGTACATCCTTCGAAACATGAAATTGCATACTTAATCATGGTTTGAATAACGAAGCGTACTGGAAACTTCTTTAGAATATCTGTATACGCTACATTGAATTACTTCAGAGTAATGCTAGTAATCAATTTTGGGTAGTATTGCATTCAGATCAATTGTATTTTGAATGTAGATCTCACTCTGGTCGTGCTATTTGTATTCACTAATATATAAATCTCAAGACTTTCGTTTGATATTATACATAAGGATTAAGTTCTTCTTTGATAATTGTTTCTAGTTCGTGTGAATTGCTCAACCGATCAAGCTGAAACTTTTACTACACATTGAAGACCAAAGTTAAAGAGATCAATAATTGAAATTAACTTCTACTAAAAGATTCTCTTGATATTGACATTAGCTGGACAATGTCCTGGCATACTACGACCCCTATCCAATTCGATTCAATTGGGTTAAATTTTTCACTTAAGATATCCTTAGACAGACTCTATCTCTCATAGAAGTAAATCTACAAGCTTGTGTTCAAAGCTTATTTTCTTCGATTGTATGAAAGATTTGCGTAAAAACTAGGATCCAAAACTAGATTTGAGGCTTTCGAAATTCTTCTAATATGTATAGGAAAATAAAAATGGCTGTTACCACTCAAGAAGACTGTCGAATTTCGATGATTTTTATTTCACTTTATCTTGTTCAATTAAGCAAAAGATCCGTACCAACTGATTCGCATTTTTATAGAAAACTAGATCTTGGGTGAAATAGTAACTTGAAAACTTTCTTTTTCTCGGTTACATCGTCTCTTACTACTAATATTAGCTTAATCGTTTCTATTATTTTGAAGAACGAGCAATAATGAAAATATCAGAAGACGACGATCAATTGAATAAAAAAAAATCATTCTATCTTGTATTTAACTAATATAATTGTCTTTTTAAAAATCTAGGAAGTGATACTGATTATAGCTGTTTAATTTCATCATTAGTACAAATATTACTTCGACCAAAATGTCGTACAATAAAAGGTTTTTGTGAATTGATTGTTCGTGAATGGCTTGTACGTGGTCACAAATTCGTTGAACGCTTTGGGCAAGTACTCTATGATGGGAATGGGTATCCTGTACAAGAAGTAATATAAATAAACATCAGTGTATAGTTTGAATTAGAAAAATAATTTTGATTTTGTGAAATTTTCAGGCACCAGTTTTTCTAATTTTTCTCGATTGTGTTCATCAATTAATCATGCAAAATCCATTTTCATTCGAATTTACAGATTATCTTCTAATTGAATTCTATCGTAGTATTTGTTATTGCTATCATCACACGTTTGTTTTCAATGATATAGTTGAAAGACTTCAAATGATTTTTAATTATCCAAAATATCTTTATGTTTTATCAGCATTTGATTTTTCATTATATCTTCATGCCGAAACATATCGTCTATTAAAAAATGATGCATCCATATTTAATTTACAAGAATCATCAACAGCTGCCAGTGACAAAAGCAAACCTCGCATTGAAGCAACAGTTATTTATCCATCACCAGCATCACCTCGATCTCCTAATCGAACTGTTTATTATCTTGAAGCACCACAATCAAGAAGATTTACAATAGATGTACCAGTAATGAACGGTTCGATTACTTTAACACCCGAAAAATATGAATATGATTCTATTGAATCACCTCAACTATTTCCAGCTAATCTTCAAGTAGATTGGCGTTCATTCAATTTGGTTCTATGGGATAAATGCTATTGCCGATATGATCAAAATTATATGCCGACATTGGCTGAACGAGAATTGTCAGTCGAAATAAATTGTCTTAAGGAGGATGTAGATAATAAACAGTCAAAATCAACACGACAGATAATATTAGATACATTCAAAAATGTATGAACGTTTTAATTACATGATCCAATAGACATAGTTTGGTTTTGTTATTTTAGGTTGGTCATGCTAATTCATGGTATCCACATACATTAGTTACGCGTGTTTAAATAAAAACAAAATCTATTTTGCATTTATGACTTTTTCGACTAACCATTTTGATCTTACTAAAGTTTAGTTCATCTCTACTCTAGATCTGCTTTGTTTAACTAATTTTTCTCTCAAACTGCATTGTATATACATTTTTATTTCATTCCAACACTTGTTATACTACTACTTTCTGATAAACAGTGATCTATATCGATTAATTTGATTCCAATTGAGCTAAAGCAAATAATAATAAATAAATAAATTACGGCTTCAATTTTAGATATCTAGTTTAAAAAAAACAGTTCAATCAACATCAAACGAGAGCTATGTCAAACTCAGATTCTGACACTGAATCCGATGCAATAATTAATCAACTTGAATTTTCTCATCGACCTGAATGGGCTGATGTAACACCCATTCAACAAGACGATGGACCCAATCCTGTTGTTCAAATAGCTTATTCCGATCAATTTCGTGAAACCTTTGATTATGTACGTGCCTGTATGCAAACGAATGAAATGAGCGAGCGAACGTTGGACTTAACTAAAACTGCATGTCAACTTAATCCAGCCAATTATACAGTTTGGTGCTATCGACGAAAAATTTTATACCACCTTGGCTCTGATTTAAATGAAGAGTTAGCATATATTGGACATATGATTAAGGAAAACCCAAAAAACTATCAAGTATGTTTCAAACTTTCATGTATATATAAATAAATAAATATATATATTATTTTTTGTGAAATACAGCCTAAAACCGAATGTTAACGTTCGATGTTTTCAAATAATATTTGAATACGTACAATTTCTCTCATAACGGACTTGAAACATAAAGGAGATAGTGTTTTTAGTCTATGGCTAACTTCTGATCTATATTGTTCAAACAAGATTGATCCTTCTTGTCGATAGCGAGTTATTTTGCGCGTAAAATCTTGAAATAAATAAAGCAAACCTTTTCAAATTAGGAGTACGCTTTTAATGAAAACGAGAAAAAATCTTTGTCTTGATTTGCATGAATGATTTGATATATGAATGGGCAATATTTCGTCTGTAAAATACACTATTACAAGGTCCATTAGAGTCATGTGAAAAAACAATCAATTAGTTCGGTCTATTTTGATACTACTCTATTGCGAGAGTTATGTAGTGATGGTATACTTAGAAAAGCGAATGTATCCAATTATTTGAAGTAAAATCAAAATCTCGTTCAGGGTACGTCAGAAAAGTTCAGTGCAAAGCATCGTTTGATACTATGATGGCAGTTGATTATGTTCAATAGAAAACCAACTAGATCACAGGTTATATCAGCCTGATATCATTTGACTTCTATGAAGATCGAAAAGTATGAATATGTTTCAAAAAGTTCGAAAATTATTTTTCAAGTAACTATACTTATGCATAGAAATGAATTTTTGTCTTCTTTTAACTAGCAAAACAAACTGACTGCATATAGTAATGAGACATTATCGATGATCAATAGTAACTCTCTTCTTTTATAACCAACAGTTCAGCAATACTTCTTCTGTTGTATGTCGTAGATAGTAACGAGCAATATTCATATTTCGTTTAAATAAACGACAGCTCAATCGATTCTGATTCACTCAACTGAATCGGCTTTGCAAAAAAAAAACGAGCCAACTCACTATATCCAATTCTGAAAATAAATTGTGACCACGAAAGTAGAAGTTGTCACACATCTATAAAAGATTGGTGGCAAAAGTAAAGCGACTGACGAGAACAGATCGACTACGAATTAACAATACATAAAAAGCAGTAGACCTAATTCTAGAATAATCGTTCGCCACTAGTGAGAAGGCTATAGGTACTCGTATAGATACAGAGGTGATTGATCTTTACATCAACAAACAGTAGCTACTCATTTTTATCCGAGTCGTATTTTTCTATATGAAGTAGTTCGCTATTAAATTTTTGTAAATTAAAACAGGAAATGATCAGCAAACCTGACATAATGAGAAAAGTCCTTTCCATATATGATAAATTTTGGTTGTGTCATTTTTCACATTTGAATCCGTCAGAAATCTAATTAGAAGTGTCTTTTTTTCAGGTTTGGGAACATCGCCGTTTAATTGTTGAACGCTCAGGCCATACATCCAATGAATTAGCATTTATTAACAGTATTGTTAAACAAGATTCAAAAAATTACCATGCGTGGCAATATCGTCAATGGCTACTGAAAACTTATTCACTTTGGTCTGACGAATTAAATTATGTTGATGAGTTATTGCAAGAAGATATACGCAATAACTCAGCATGGAACCAACGTTATTTTGTTATAGCTCACTCAACAGGCTTTAAAGATGATATTATTGAACGTGAATTAGATTATGTTGAAAAACGTATTGAATCATGTCCGGATAATGAAAGCTCATGGAATTATTTGCGTGGTATTGCAAGATTTCGTTCAACGAATTTGAATGATCAACGTATATGGAAATTTTGTCAAAATTTATACCAGAATCATTTTCTAAAGGATGATTTCAATAATCGACAATGGAGATTTTTACTTGGTTATATGATTGAATTATTAATGGATGATGATCAAGCTGAACGACGTGAAGAAAATAAAAAGATGATTAGTGATTTATGTGAAAAATTAGAAGTACAAATTGATCCAATTAGAAAAAAATATTGGCAATTTATTCAAGATCAAAATATTGCAAAATAACACTTGCTCATTTTGAGTGTTTTCTTACTTTTAAAAAAAACTCCTTTCACTAGTGTCTTGATACGCACTGATTTGTGATGATTATTCCCAAATAAGATCAGATTCTGTTTTTCCAACTTTCTTTTGAACACATGACAATAAAAGAAGATAATCCAATGGAAAATGAATCATAGAAACCGAAAGATTTAATGAGTGCCACGATGAATCAACTCATTGTTCGAATCATAAAAGAATGCAAGACATTATAGTCGATGATATCAATTGCTTTTCATCCTCGTTTGTTGAATTTACTAAAACAAACGATTTGTTTTTACTGAGAAATCACTTCCGTAGTAACATCAATTCATACGAGTACTGGTAAAATCAGCAATACTTGATACTCAAAAATTTCATGTCAATGACACTAAAAATTTGAATAATCATTCAACTGATCAAATAGTAGTTCGAAAATAAAACAATATACAGCATGATAAATCGGATATGATGTAGTTGTGATTGAAATACTTTGAAATGCGTGTGATTCGATAAATTAACAAGAAAAGAGATCGGATATATTGAGAGGAGTGATTTTAATTTTAAATTAAAATATTCGAATGACAATATTAAAGCATGGTTCGGCCGGGCATAGTCTCAGAAAAAATGGTTCGAATATTATTCTATAAAACATTCCATGACATATGAACTGCTTAGATCAACTTTTTAATCAACTTTATCCTTTCACAATTCAGAGACAAAAACTTGCCACACAAGCTCGTTTCGACATACTCTAATGGAGAAATCAAAAAAGAAAATCTGTAGTCCATTGATATGGAATCATGAAGTAAGTCTATCGAGTAATCGATTACATGCTTTTAGTCATTAGATTTTTGAACATACTTGGAGTATGCATGATCAACGACTACGTTTCTTATAGCGAGCACAATGTTAAAAGATTTAATCTTCCCATATATTTGTACATCACGGACTGATTACATGAATAGCTGGTGAAGAGACGGGCGAAACGTAACCTGCAATCATTGAAACATGTATAATGAGTGTGTTAAAAACATCTATAAAAGTTTTTTTCTACATGGTACACAGTTCAAAACAAGGTCATTAAAAGTTCTTGCCGATTATGTTACTATCGTTAATGTCTTGCTGATAAAATCTGATGAGAAATGCGCACACATGAACACAGATGAGACACACAAGACCAGTTGTATTGAAAAAACATGAAAATAGTGGTACCTAATAATTCGGATGATTTATTTCAATCGTCGGTCGATTATATTTGTTCCTATGATGAACCAGTGATAACAGAGCTGTAATCAATTGGTGATTCGAACATCGTGTCATAGGAGGTACTCCCGTATGAAAGTCACTAAGAACACTTGCCACAGATACCATTCATTTAGGATTACAGTATAGTGGTAATTGGTGTTCTACAACTGCTGGATACGTGGACACATAACATTGTTGTTGAATCAAAATATTTTTCTGCTAGTGTGCTTTTGGTTTGTGTCATTATATTCTATAAAATCAATTGATGATGTCTTAGTTTACTGTTTGGTGATATGTTGAGATACTAAGCTTTCGAAAGTGTTATGCACACTTGAAAAGCGGATATAATAGAGAGATAACATCTCTAGCGAAAAGCCGCAAGATTCACTATATTTCTTTAAAAGTTAAAACTTTTGTCAGGATTAATATTTGTTGAATGCGTACCGATAGTTAGTTAATTTTTTTGACTATGAGAATATCTGTATTGTTAGACTAATGGAATAACAAATGTTAGAGAAAAACTATTCGAAAGATTCTGTTGCACTTCATTTTTATTAAATAACAAAAACCAGAGTCGGGGCAGTTAGAAAACATTATAGTTAAAATTCATAAAATCGTTTACAATGCATAGCTAAGAAAGATTAAACGAAAATTACTTTGAATCAATAAATAATCAAAGATGAGTTCTCTACTTATGTCTTCCTTGAGCAATAATGCTTCTCACACGAATTGTCACCTAGATAATTAGAGGCAAATTAAAAAATATGAGTAAAATAACTCATGGTTCTATACGTGCTCCAAACAAGTGTTTCATGCAAATCGCAAAAATGGTAAATACTCTGAGCTTTAGTTTCTATGAAAATTTTCAAGCAAGAACAAGTACATCGCAGCATTCATCCTCAATTCAAAAACTATTGAACGTCGTCACAGTAATTATTTCGAATAAATTCTAAGAGAGGCCCTTTATATGAAAAGAAAAATCCCTATACTGTATAGATTTGATTGAAATACGGGTCTTTTTAGTAGGAAACAACCAATACAGATACAATATTCGCTTTGTTATCTTGAATCATAGATACGCTGTCAAGTTTCTTTTAAATAGTAAACTTAACTGGAATATTTTATACTTTATTCTAAAAAAACACATTCAAAAAATAAAACGTATAATCCATGTTTTAACTTTTCATCAGTATTTTGTTATGCACTTTGATAATTAATACTTACTTTCAATAAAGATTAAATTTCAATTCGTATTTTTTTCTTTGAAGCAAAAACATTACAAAGACACAAAAACATTGAGAAGGGTGTGGTACCGAGAGGAAAAAATATAACTTAAACTATGAAACAAGTGCCAATACTTCTATGGACTCTTTGCGTTGTTCTACTACATAGCGATGCATTGTATGCTACAGAGGCGAAACAAATTTATGGAAACGATAGCATTGGTTTGTATAAATAACAGCAACGAAAAGTTTTTTGTTTTAAATTTATGTGAAAACAAGAACTATCAAAGAACGTTTTTAGAGCATATGCGAATACTATCACTAGGATCATTTTTAGGAAGGTATGTTAAGAGAATGTTGACACACCAGATAGAGTCATGAACATGAAATTCGAAGAACTCGAAAAAAGAATACAAATAATTCTTAGATGTTTCATTTAGTAGAGTATATGACATAAATATACATTAACGCAGTTGACTAAATTAAAGAAAACTTCTCAATAGAATTTATTTTTTAGTAAACATGCTTGAATTTAAATCTCAAAGAGCCACCAATGTCAACACATTTTATAATGTTATTGGTCAAGATGGTGCCGATCCATGGGTATATAAACATACAGACGGGTGGTATTATTCCACAAGAACGACAGGTGGCGATGTTCGAATTTGGAGATCACGTAGTTTTCTATCAATGGATGCGGGTGAAAGTCTAATTGTGTGGAGATCACCGAATTCCGGTCCGGCATGTCGTGCTGTTTGGGCTCCCGAAATACACTACCTTCAATCGAAATGGTAAGAAAATATTCTGCTTTTTTCACTAATTTTCTCGTGTCGTTTCTACGAAAGGTATATCTATTTTGCTGCAACGACATGCGATGATAGAAATGAAAATCATCGTATGTTTGTCATTGAAAATACTAATGCTGATCCATTCACTGGCTTCTTTATCTGGAGAGGACAAATAACAGATGCAACTAATAAATGGGCTATCGATGGGACTGTACTGGAACATCCTACAGGCCAACTTTATTTTATATGGTCCGGTTGGCAAGGAGATGTCAATGAAAGACAAATATTATACATTGCTCGAATGTCGAATCCATGGACAATTAGTAGTGCAAGAATAGAAATTGCAAGGCCAACGTACACTTGGGAAACGAATCATTTTCCTTATATAAATGAAGGTCCACAAATAATTATACGAAATGGTATTATATCACTTGTTTACTCAGCATCTGGGTCATGGACAAATGATTACTGTCTCGGTTTAATTACAACATACATTACTAGTGATCTACTGATAGCTGCCTCGTGGAGAAAACATTCGAATCCTATATTTCGATCAGGTAATTCTATTTACGGACCTGGCCATCAAAGTTTTACGAAATCTCGAGATGATAGAGAAGATTGGATTATTTATCATTCTGCACGGTACAGTGGTTCCGGTTGGACTAGACAAATTCGTGCGCAACAATTTACATGGAACAGTGATTCAACACCAAATTTAGGTTCACCTGCTAATCCCAATATACCCATCCGTATACCATCTGGCGATCAAAATCGAGATCGATATGAAGCAGAACACGCACGTCATTTGAATGGACCGTACGCACACCCTCATGCGAGTGCATCGAATGGTCTCAAAGTTGGATACATCGATTATACGGAGAGTACTGTTGAATTCACTATACAATGTTTCAAAGCTGGTACATATGTCGTTGTTATTCGAAATGGTAATGGAAGTGCAGGAAACGCTGCTGCCACCCATTGGTTAACTATTAATAATGGTAATCGAATTGAAATACCGATTGTATTCAGTGGATGGGATATGTGGGGTGCAACTATGATTCGTATGAGTCTAAATCAAGGTGCAAACATTTTAACTTTCAAGAAAGGATTAAATTTTGCTGAAATCGATGCACTCGACGTTTTTCTTGATGAATAAAAATAAAATTTCATTTTGTTATACATTTAGATAAGTTTTAATTTTGAGAATATCTCAGTAACTGTGATCGTTACTCAAATCGTCTCATTGACTGACCGTAAAACTACCGTTATTCATATGATGAAAGAGAGTATTCACGGTAGGATATGTTCTTGTTACACTAATATCCAATCTTAAGCCGAATACTTTCGATTCAATCTAATCATAAATGTATTATCATTTTTTCTTTGAGTCAAATATCACCATGTTATAAGAAAAGAATCATTAAAAAACATTCAATTGAATTTATTGCCAATGCAAGGTATGCCTGTATCAAAGTTTTTACTAAAAACATGATCTGAATAATGTTAACATGAAGTCAGTCGTGATGAATAACGATAGTGAAATAATTCTAAGAGTTCCTAAGTCAGTTTTGAAAATATCTTAAAAGTTGGACTTGATTTTATAAATAAAATACTGTTCAAGAAATGAACGCAGATCAACGATGGCAACAGGTTCCTCATGTATGTTATCAATGATGCCTACAGCCGAAACAACTAGTACTGATTATTTCAAAATCTTCTTAATATGCTAATTAGTTACAATAGGCGAGATACAAGGTGGTCAAACCGCTTCGTACTTTTGAAGAAAACAGATCCTAAATTTCACAATAATCAGAATTCTACCATTACGTAAGTTTACATAATAAAAAAAATGTTGGAAACAAATATTTGAAAACGAGTCAGATAGATGAGTCAACAAAATTGCTGTTCTTTCGTAAAATGATACTTACATTAAATAGGCAAGAGAGAAAATTTTTGATCATCTGATGAAGAGACCAATATTCTATTACAATAGTAGTTCGATTAGTCGATTATCCATATTTGTTATGAACGTTAAATTGATCATTTTAAAACAAGATCAACACTGACCTTTCTTTGCTAAACTAACTTCTACCTGTTTATCCTTGATAATAGACAGTCAAGTACGTAGCAAAAGCCACACAACATTTGAGAATATTAGAAAATTAAAAAGTTCAATTCTGAAAGATTCGTATCGATATAATTCAGTAGCTGATGGTATTCTCGAAAATGTTCTTGATGATCTGGACACAAATATTACTGTAGTGATGATCATATCTACTATCAAAATAATCTCTTGTGAGTATGTACGTATCAATATTATTGAAAAAGATGTATCAAATCGTTCGATTTACAATTAGATCAATACATTCTAGCTCTTGAAGGTCGTATCCATTTATTTAAATACAATTAAATAGAAAATTCATCCTTTGAAAAACCTATGTATGAAGACCTAAAAACAATCAACTATTGTATGCATAATCATAACTGATCTCGTGAGATGCTTAACATATTTCTTTGTTCAGAGATTCAAGCATTTTTTTTTAAATTTCAAATGTATGATTGTTGTGCGTAGCATATAGGCTAAGTAAATATTGGTTTGTGTTTTCTGATGATGAGTCTATTCTGGCATTTCTTTTTGAATATTTAATTGACCTTGCATGACAGTAATAGCGTAGCCACGTAGCAATACTCGTCGATTTTCTTCATCTAACTCACATTCAACTTCACCACCACGTGCACTCTGCTGGTAACCATTTAGTATCGATTTATTTAATAATCGAGACCAATAGACAGCGAGAACTGTATGTGCACTACCAGTAACTGGATCTTCGAGAATACCATTCCATGGCGAAAAATAACGAGAGATAAAATCGTACGTTGTTGATTTACTCGTAAGTATAATACCACGTACATATGAATGTATTGCTGGAGGAAAACTAATTTCAGTTAGATTTTGTTGTGGTTTTATATCATCATCGATCGATGGCAGATGCATCAAAAGTTTTTTCGTTCGTTTACATAATTGAATTGTTTGGATATCTTGTTTTATATTTAATTTTGATTTGATTTGATTTAATATTTCATTATCAAGTTCAACGGTTTCAGGATTACCCATCGGAAAATCCAGTTGTAAACGGCCTTGACTATCACATTTTTTAACTTTAAGTTCTCCAGCTTTTTTCGTCTCGAAAACTAATTCATTAATAGGCGAATTTTCAAGATATTTTTCGAACAAAATATGAGCTGTAGCTAATGTGGCATGACCACATAGATCCACTTCGTTTGTAGGTGTAAACCATTGCAGAAAATAACGTGAATAAGAAGGTGAATCATTGGCTTTTGTTATAAAAGCTGTTTCAGATATATTCATTTCTGTTGCAATTTTTTGAAATAGGGTATCAAGCTTGACCGAAGAAGATACATCTTTGAATGTTGTGCAAACACCAGCTGGATTACCTTTGAATATTTCACGTGTAAATGAATCTACAGTATAAATAGTAATCATCACTTGACAAGATAGTGCAAGGTACAGAATCAGAAAGTAAATAAATGGATACACTTCAGTTATCAACACGTATTATTAACAAGAACGAAAAAAGAATGAATAGTTATAAACATACCGAATAGGAGCGACACCTAATGTTTATTTTTATGAGTAAATTATGTATTTAATAGTTATAGTTATCTGCACTCGATGGTTCATATGTGAACCAATTATTGTATGAATATATTTGTCTCTTAACTTAACTTTCTCGCTCTCATCTCTTTCGAATTAGAAATATTGAATATTTTCTTGTGTTATGTACTAGATCTTTCGATCGAATTCGATGTTATCGAATAAAACATCTTCGACCGTTCGTTCGGCTATCAATGCTCTTCAACGTTATAAAGTTCTCAATTGTTTAACAAATGACTGTTTCGACAAAGCTGTTGAAACTGAACAACAACTTTCAAAAGAAAATACAAGTATAAGACTTTCTATTAATTCTTCATCAATTCAGCAACCATTTCTTTTCTTCATGTCTAGACGATTCGCCACTATATGGACGTCCGATTTTAATAAAGGATAATTTTTGTTTGCGCGATTCGTTAACCACATGTGCTTCGAAGATGCTGGCTAATTTTCGTGCACCTTACACGAGTACCATTGTTCAACGACTCATCGATCACGGTTGTATTATAGTAGGAAAAACAAATATGGATGAATTCGCTATGGGGTATGTTTTTGGTTTTTGTAAAAATCATTGAGAATATCTTCTATTAAGTCTAGATAATCTTCAGTGTAGCAAGTTGGGGTGCACATGGACCTGTAGCAAATCCTTGGAGTTTAAAAAATACAACAACAATCAATGATAAAAACATGAAAACAGTATTGCACATAGCTGGAGGAAGCTCAGGTGGAAGTGCAGCTGCTGTAGCAGCAAATTTTGTATCAATGTAAACTATGATAGCATAGTCACTGACGTATATTATTTTTGTCGAGAATATCATTCTAGAGCTCTCGGATCAGATACAGGTGGATCAATACGAAATCCAGCTGCACGATGTGGCTGCTATGGATTTAAGCCTTCGTATGGTTTACTTTCACGATATGGCATGGTTGCCTTGGTCAATTCATTCGATTCACCAGGGTTTTTTGCTCGTAATATCAATGATCTAATTTATGCCATGAGTAATTTTCTTAAGCAATGTTGGTTTTTTCGATTTTTGTATGAAATTTTCTTAAAAACTATTAGATGCTGTCGCCGGTCCAGATGGTGAAGATGCAACTCTATTATCGAAACCATTTGAATATATTAAAATACCAAATGAAACAACAACAAAAAAGACGAAGATAACTATTGGCTTGCCTAATGTTTGAACATTTTCGTCTTATTAATTATCTATTCATCTATTAATTATATAGGACTATGACATCAATTCACTATCAAATGAATATCGTTCATGTTGGCAGGATTTAGTTCATCAGTTGACTGAAACTGGTGAATTTACATTTAAACGAGTACAATTACCATATACGCCGTACTCGAATGCAGCTTATACAATTCTAAGTTCTTGTGAAATTGCTTCAAATATGGCTCGATACGATGGCATTAAATATGGTATTCGATTAGCTTGTTTATATTTCATCTAACTCGATAAAATACTATGGAATATTTAAGGTCATCAAACAACGAATATTATTGAAAAAACAGATACATACGAAGATATCTTAAGAAAAACGCGTAATGAGAGTTTAAGTGAACGAGTTCGTGGTCGTATTTTAGCAGGAAATTATTATCTACTCGAAGAGTAAAGTTTTATTCATTTCTTTACTTAGAAATTTTTTTTGTTTCTATATGATAGGAATTATGATAAATATTTTGTTCAAAGTCAACGTGTACGACGTGGTGTCATGAATGATTATAAGAAAGTATTTGACATAGATAAAGTCGATTGTTTATTGGCACCAGTCGTATCCAATGATCCAGTAACACTTTCTGAATATGAACAATCCGATGATATATTCAGCGACGATGACATATTTACTGTCGGTGCTAATCTAGCTGGTATATAGTCTCGACTAGGATCAATGAGATCATGACTATTCTATTTATGTATTATAGGTCTGCCAGCGCTTAGTTTTCCTGTTCGAATATCAAGTAAAGGTTTTCCTATTAGTCTTCAATTGATTGGTCCATTTTTGCAAGATCAAACACTTCTTTCGATTGCTCATCGTATTTGTTCAACATATCAGTTTCCTTTTCTTGATCTTACCGAGCAAAATTAAACTTCTTGTTTGTCAAACAATAAAACATAAGTTGGTAGTATAATCCCTACGGGATTAAAACATAAACTATGATGTCATGACCATTGTTAAACATAGAACTTGTGCTTTGTTCTATTGATATGTAACATATTCTTTCACTATTGTTGTACTTGATTTTCTAGAAGTGCAATATAGCTTTCCTCACTGTCTAATCAATGTCAAGATGTGTATATCAGAAGAACTGTTTGAATGATAATTCTCGATTAACATTCTAGTAGTCTAGATGATCATGAAATTCGGTTTTTCTAATAACAATAGACATTTGATATTACAAGTATGATCTATGCTAATTTTTTATTCTTTCTCTAATACTATTAAACAAAGAGCAAGTTCAGTTCGTCGAAAGCAAAAAGTGTGTTCATGTTGTACAATAACGTCCATTACAAATAGGTACTGGTGGTAAAAAGTAAACGTAAAAATCACCACAATTAATCAATGAGATAAAGACTCCGATGTTACAGGAATGCAAATTTACATCGAAGCATACTGTTCCATTAACTACAGCACTAGTTGTTGTAGGTAATGTGGCATTTAGCCAACCGCCTATAAAACCACCACAATGACCGATGGAAGGTGCTGTTAATGGAATCGTTGTACCCCCAGTGCCAATAAATCGAATCCAAGAACCACCGTTACTCATGTTGAACAGTGGTCCGACATCGCATGAACCATACAAATTTTGAGCAACATTTCTTGATGGATCATCGATGGTTGTATAAGATGAGCACGGTGGTCCACTTTGATTACCGATAATAATCGTGCTAACAATAGTTGTAGTAGACACTGAAATTCAGAAAATTTATTTATTCGAATAGTCGAATCAAAGAAGAAAAACAACATTTTTACGCAAAGTCTGATTGTAGTTTTTCGTTATTTGTGATATATTTTGTTGAGACTTGCTTACACCAACTACTACACTTATAATAATAGTAATAGTTACAATGATTAGTATTACAACAAGTAGGATTATCTTTGGTCGTTTACTGCAAATTTGTTTGCCGTTAATTTCAATGAGTCTGAAATATGAGTGATTCTTATTTGATTCGAATCGAATCGAATCACTATATAGTTAATCTTACTCAGCGTTAAGACTGGTGGTTGATGGCGAAGCATAATCTTGGCCGTCGAAAATCGATACTTGTGATCGAAACATTTTCGAATGAGTATATTCTGTCTTCTGAAATGCTTGTTGCTTCGGAGTAGATGCACGGACATTGAATTGAACTTTTTTTTTCCTAGGATCACTTGTATGATTTTCAAATTTAAGAATTGATTGTAGATTACGATATTGTCTATCGTCTAAAAAATTTTGCTCGACTGATGATTGAGTCCTCAATTCGATGTCAGTTGTCTTCATTCTGTTGCTTGTTTTTGCCTGTGTCACACTATTCTGTACTTATGTATATATATATATATATATATATGCTTGCATGCATAAAAATTCCATGAAGAACTACAAAAGATTTATTCATTCAAATTCTAAATTAACAGATCCACAGAAATCAATCAAATGTTGTGCATAAGCGTAACTACGGTGAAATATTTTTTGGAGCAAACTTGCGTCTTGAGACATTTGCATTAATCAAACACATGTCACAATGATCTGAATATGAATAACAATTTGTTCCATGCCCTTGAAACCAAAGTAAAAAACCTATTGTCATTTATATGGAAGAGATGAATAGAAACTTTCATTTAAAACAGTCTCATCTATTATTTCAAAGGCCTTTTCAGTTTCAAACATAGGATCGGAACTTACTGACATTAGCTGTTTTCTTCTATCTTAAAATAAACTAGGACAAATTAACAATTCACAAAACGCTGAATTTTTCAATCATGGTTAAACAATCATCTCTTTCAGATTCTTTAGATTTTCTGATTACTTCTGAGAAAACCCACATATTCAATTGAAGTAATAAAACTATGTATTGAATAGAATAGTTTCACTTCAGTTTAAATAAGTCTCTTAATAATTGGAAAAATTCTAGCACCATACAACTAATTACTATCATGCTGACAAACAAATACATCCAATTATGCAGATATAAGACTTGTGTCTAGAATAGAAATTTCCATAAAGAGGCTATCAAGACTGGATTGAAACCATTAGTTTCTGTTCGACTTCTGTCTGGAGAGAAATTTATCTAAGATGTAAACCGTTCAAACTATCTAAAATAATGACCAAACGTGTTCATCGAATGTCACCATAATACTTCGTAATGAATAGGTTGTGCAATGAAAATAGTTGTACTCATGTTTATTCAGTATGCGATTACCGTTGTCGATGTATGTATGATAGGGATTCACTTTCATTTATGACTAACTCATGAAACGATAATAACCAATTTGATATCAACATTTTATGTGTATGTTTTCATTCTTGGATTTTTTCACATTAATGAGAAAGGCATGCATATATATTTTTTTCCTATTGTTTATCGAATAATTTTCATTGAATTGATTGCTCGCATAATCATATAAATATGTACCTGTAGATACTCGTTTATTTATTTTTTGAATTTTTCTACCTGACGTACTCAGATCGAGACATGCATCGATTGAATGAGTTTTGTTGACAGTTAGGTTGTTTTGAATTACTTTGGCATGTTTAGCAGTATTCACTAGTTGTTTTTTAAAAATCAATGAATGAACTTTGGATACCAATGATAACATCGATAGATCCATATCCTCGAACTTAATACACTCACTAACATATTCAATCTTGACCCGTAGATGTTTTTAATAAATCTTTCTTTTTTCTTTTATTTCTTGTGTAACTATAGTGACATAAATGAAAACTATGTTGAAAAATTGACGTTCGGAATGTTTGTAGTTATTGTCAATTACTTCATTATCATGCAAAGTTTTATCATAATATAAATACTTATCAAGTGAAGTGCCAGAACGTAAATGGCGTAAATTGTTTTTACGATTTATTTACAATAATAAATGTAAAATCATACCCAATTGGTTACACGTAAAAACTATGAATACAACGAGAATGTAAACCAAATGATTCATGTAAACGTAAATTTCAGACATATTTATGTTAGCAACGTTGGTGTAGAGACGGAAATCAGTCTACTGATCTTTATATTCATGTTGAACATCTATATAATGGAAAATATTGATTTAGTAATAACAAAATATGATTTATTCTCATATTGAAACAAAGGATATCTGATATCATTATCCATTTCATTTCTATTAAGTTGACATAAACTATGCTAAGCATGATATATTCTATTTTTCCCTCAAAGGATTCCAATCAAAGAACTCATTAAATAATAAAACGAACAAAAAACCATTCAATTGAATATCTAAAAACAAAAAGATTAAGAATAAATCCTCAATGTAATAAGTTAAATTGAAATTATTGAAACTTTTGGATGGCAATGGACTTGAGCTGTTTTCTATATCAAATTTGAATTAAAGCAATCAAACTTTTTTCTGCATGTTAGGCAGTCTGTGATAGTCTATGTCATGATATAATGAGTACTAGTTAGTGGGAGATTTGCACTTAATAGAACATATTACTGATTTATTATCCAATGTGTACGTCTAAATGATGGTGGAGGTAATGATGATCATTGACCTGACACTTGTGTCCATGTATTCAATACCAGATGTCAATGAAACGAGAAAAAAATTCGTCGTCAAATGATGAAAATAGGTTCATATTTAAATACAAGGTCAGTTTTAGTTTGCACCTTTATCGAACAGCTTCATAGAATTTACATAGGACATTGGATCTTTGTAAACAACTCATCGTTTATTTAGACAATGCATTCTTCATGCCGAAGAGACTGCCGTTATTATTAAAAGAAATATTTTGTTAATTTTTCTCTTTTTAATTTTTTCTTCTCAGTCAATAAAAATCTTTTGTTATTTTTGTTGACGCAATAAAACATGCAAAAATTGTCATGCCCTAGTTACTTGTCTCGATTGAAAAAGATATGATATGATATGCTTCATCATCGTCATCAAAGCAACAATAACAATAATAATAATAAAAGCAACAACAACAAAAGCAGTATCTTTCGAAGCGCGTTAATAGTCCGCTTCTTTCTCATCTTTTTTTTCTCTTCTCTCTATTAAGCGATGTTTGCGAGCCGACCGAAAAAAAAGGTTATCTAACGTAGATGTAATGCGATGCGCAACAGATTATTATATACACTACATTTTTTTTCTTCGTTATAGTTGTGTGATTCAGTAGTGCAAGAATAAAATAACCACATAGACATATATTTATTTCTCTTTGGATATATAACTATGGCAGGACCAAAACGTTCAGTTGATTTGAGCAGCACAGAAATTCAACAAGCTTGGCAAGAGGTTCGAAATGATGCAACAGAAACGAATTGGTATGAATGCTTGTTACTAACGATTGGGATTGATTTAAAATTTTCTTCTCTTTTATCTAGGGTTTTGTTGAGTTATGGTGAAAATGGTGATATTGTACTTAGTGGGAAAGGTACAGGTGGTTTAACAGAAATGAAAACGCAATTAAATGAAACTCAAGTTTACTATGGCGTTGCTCGTGTTCGCGCTGTTGATGATCATGGAAGTAAAAGAGCAAAATTCGTATTTATAACATATGTTGGTCCGAGCGTAGTAAGTTCAAAAAGTATACAAATAAGGAATTTTCAATGAAATTTTCTATTTCATTAGCTTCCAATACGTCGTGCTCGTGTATCGACTCATAAACACGAATTCGAAAGATTCTTCAACGGTTATCACATTCAAGTTTATGCCAATTCTGAAGAAGATTTATCCGAAGAAGCAATTACTGCATCGTTACATGCATGCGCTGGTGCACATAAACCACAAGCATACGAGTTCTCTTAGACATATATATACTTTCGTTTTTTTTCTTGTTTTGATTCAATCAATGTCCTCGAGAGGACATCGATCTCTTTTCTTTTTCATGTATGTCATAGATCAATTGATTTTCACGACTGTGATAGAGAAATATATAATTATAATAATAACATAGTCACTTCATTCTATCAAAGTGAAAAGAAAATACGAAAGATAAACATGAAAACTCAATGTTTTCAACTATTTAGTTCTAAATATTTTCATATAATCACTAGATGTCGTTAACTATCAATTGTTGATAGGCATTGTTGTCTATTGGAAAAGAGCTTTTGTACAATAGAATAACGGCAGAACCAAAAAATCATGATAATATACGTATAGTTAATAACATTTCGTTCTGGAATTGAATTGTTGGATTTTATAGTTACTTCTTTTTTGTGTCTCTCTCTTTCTTCCATCATTAATCTTCACAATATAAATGGATTCAATTTTTAATCGCGTCTTTGGAAAACATTCATTATTATCATCGAAAAAAACTTCTTCAACTAGTAATTCAACATCGTTCGCGTCGTCATCTTCATCAACTGTTCCACTAGTTCCTCTCGATATGCCGTATGCAAAATAAATGAATCATTCTTGTGTTTTTTCTAATCAATAAAATAAATGAATTCAATGATATTTACGTTTTTTTTTTCTTTGAAGGTCATGGATACCACCGGATTTGAATCGAGATAGTGTTCGTCTTCTTGTTTTTTCTGACAGTGACGATGTCGGATTGGAACTCATATTTGATTCAAAAACTTTACGTGTTGTTCCATCGTCTGATAATGAAACTATATCAAATAAGACATCAACACTAGTCAATACTAGAACATCATTATCTCAAGTACCAGGATCTGTATGATTTGTATTTCATCTTCATTTACTTTTAAGAACAGATATCGAAATCTTTTAATTTAGAATCGAACAACAAAACCGCCAATGGGTCCAAGTAGCAATAGCAGCAATCGTTCTCGTGCTGTTATAACACGTTTTACTCATCGAGGAAAAGTATACGAAGTAATATCTTGAGTCGCAATAGAAAAACGCACTTTGCTTTACTTAATTTTTCCTTTTATGATTTAGTTAATGAAAGCTTCGAATGATATACGAACTTATGCTGATTATATATTTGGAACTATGCCATTATTATTCAAAGGCACCGGTATGAAGGTACATACGAGCAAGTAAGTGTTGATATTGATTCTTACATGAAATTTTCAGAACCATTTTTTATTTCATAAATTATGTTTCTTAGATCACCATCACTAATAATGATGAGTCGAGTATTTGTTGTCAAACTGCCTGAAAGGTGAGTATCACGATTTAGTAGTAAATTTAGTTCATATGTTTTTGATTTTAGACCCGATGCATTAATCAACACATCGATTACATCAGAACCAGAAGCAGTCAATCTTACTCCTTATCATCCATTTTTGTCATCACCTTCGAATCGATCATGTATAATTATATATATACACTGATTGAAGTAGTTTTGATATTTTTTCTCTTAATTTCTAGTAAGCTCAAATGCTAGTGTTGCTTCATCGACCATATCAAGTATTGACCTTCTTGGTGAAGACCTAACAAATCAAAGATTCGGTCGACTTTATCGTCGATGGTTAAAATGTGCAAATCGATCTATGAAAAAAAATCAAAAACAAGTAAAAATAAAATAATTTCTCCTTCGATACGTTTTCGATAATTTCAAAAAAACAATAATTCTAGCCTGGTCGTCGCTCTCGTCGATGTATTGGTGTAGCATTTATTGTTCAATTTCAACAAAATGAATTATCAAAATATAAGTAAGATTAGTATTCAGGATTATTTTATTCTCATCAATCGAGTATCCTTGATGACCATCTTTTTTTCTAGGCATTTCGAAGAATTTTTCTGTACACATGCACCTTTAATAGAAAGTCATTTTCAAAAAATCATGACTGCAGCGGAAGAAAATATCAACGAAAGAAATGCCATCGCTGCTGCTCTACTAGATGTATGAAAATAACAAGTTAAAATTTTGATTTTATTTTTATAATCTTGACTCCTGTGGACCATCAACATCAACATAGACTAGTGTTGCTTTCTTTATTAGATTCAAAATCTGACAAGTAGAAAATATCAGAAAGTAGTCGAAAGATTTGTTCTAAATATTTTTTTTCTTTTGATTATCGTTCAAAGTAAAAGTGGTGGAAAAAGAAAATTTATATAGTTGACTTAAAATTTAATGGATTCAGTTTTACAAAGTACTAATGTCATCAGTTTCAGACTCTCCATACTAAAAGAATTCGTTTCTCTTGGTGACCAGAAAATACTCCTATTCAATTTGATTTCAATTTTTTTTGTTAGCATGATTGCAAACAAAAGAAGCGAAATTAAATCTACGTGACAGATATTTGTATGTGTACATTTTGATTTTTTTTTTGTTTATTTTAGAAATTATTCAATTTTAAAGATGATCTTTATACATTATACACACGTCCTCGTCTTGTATCACCTGCATGGTATATTCTAACTCAGGAACATTTAACTATGAGTAAACGACGTGCATTAGCTCAACAACTATGCTCAATTATTGATCTATTTACAACACCAAAATATGGCGAGTAAGTTTAACAGTTTGGTATAAATTATTTGCAAAGAAACAGTTTCAATCAGATAAGAAAATATGCAGAGTATCAATACTGTCAACCGTCTTACAGCAGTGTCATTAGTCTAATTTCTCATCCGACAGTTCTTTGTACCTGTCAGGAATTGGGAGGGGGAGAGAGGGGTAGGTTGAGTGTATGACATAATCTTCTTTGGTATGTAATTTAACGAATAATAAGAGATTAGAGTTCGTTGGCTTCGCTAATTTAGTATACAAAATTATTTCATTGAATGTTTTCCGTCATCAAGTACCCGATGAACGCGATCGTTTTATATTTTCAATGACATGCGTTAATCAAAATAAGTCAATCAGTCCGAGATTATGAAATATTTGTTTTCTCTTTATTTGTATTGGAGGATGAGAAAATCGTTCATGTACATTTATAAGATGTCTATAGCTTGTTAAATCTTAGATTTTTGAAGATAGTCTCGTTTCTAAAATCAAAATAACGAATAGTATGCAAAGATGAATAATTCATTCAACTTAATTCACTCATCACTCATAATAGATACTATGGGGAAATCAGCACAGCAATGTAGAGTAATGATATTTCGTTTTTCTTTCTTTTTAGTTTTCTCAATTGTGTTTTGTCAGCAGTACTCAGCTATCAATTATCATGGTTGTCGACAGTTTCACCCTCACTTGCTAAAACTAAACAAAATGTTCTATTCAAAGCAAAAGCAGATTATGTGAGGAACAAAAATACAATATGAAAACACATTCTATTTCAAATGTATAATCAATCTGTTCTATTTTCTAGATCAATTCATTGCAAAGTTTTCTACAATATAGTCCTCTATGGGGACAATTAATGTTTGTTGATAAAGATTGATTTTATTCGTTTAGAATCAGTACTGTCTTTCTTCTTTAGAGACTTGTTCAGTGCCTATGGAAATCCTCTATATATTTGTCGAACAGTGCTTGTCGGGAGCGACCCATTATTACTTAATCGTTTACTGTATTTATTAAGCTTTTTTATACGTCCAAGTTATTTAACCTATAGAATTCCAAATACAAATTTAACAGATCCTAAAGATGAACAAAATCGACCGTATAAAAAAGTTCGTTTATATATCGAGGAATTAACTGCGAATTCAACACAAATACAAGATATAGAACCATATTCACCAGTTCATAGCGACCATTGGGATGATGATGATGAACAAAATCTTGAAGATGACATAGATATATTATCTAATGATACGTCAGCTAATATGGATAATTATGTAACAACACATCCGGAAAACCAAAATTTTTATCAATTAAAATATACATCTGATGATGTTCAAAGTCAAAGTGTCGATGAACATGATATATCACAATTATTAGAGACATTAATTTTACATATTGAACAAATGATTATTGATGAACGACATCAAGAAAAAGATCAGTAAGATATATATATATATAAACAAAAGGAATCGTTTTCTTTTTATGATAAGAAATTAGTTAATCTATTACATCGACTGATAAGTAGAAAAATTGAAATGCGCTATAGGATGATTCACGATGGGTGTTTTTATCATTATTTTTTTCTTCGATTCGTTGTTTTCTTGTCGCATATGGTGGTACAGATGCTATTTACGACATGCATGAAGATAGTTTTTATTGCCGTTATTCTTTCCTCTGACTTTAGCAAAATGTCTAAAAATTAGAAGAAACAAAAATATGGGCGTGATATATACTTGTGATCAAAATAAAAGATAATCGAATATAACGAAAGACTTGAGCAAAATAGGAAAAGCACAAAATAAAACTAATAGAGATATAAATTTTTGACGGAGTAGAAACATGATTCTAAAATGATTCGACAAAATTTTATACAATCTATACAGAAAAAAAACAAATAAAAGTTAATCGAAGATCTAATTAGCCAAGCATGATAAATTTTAATGTCGAATATACTGTATATGATGTAAAAAGCAAAAGAAAAAAGATAGTGTTTATAACAGATAAGTTTAGCACAATAATTGGATTTCGTCATGTCATCATCAACATCGATTTAGTGTCATGCGATTACAAGAATGGACACTTAACAGAAAGAAAATAAGGATACGAATAATACTGTTCGACTGCTCTCTCAACTCAAAGTTCACACTTGACCTAGACGTCATGTTAAACAACGTTATTTTTCGAGTATATTTGACACATACATTTTGTTTTATTTAACTTAGCGAGATCTTAGTTTGTTTCTCGCATACCAACATGATTCGAAGAAGAAAGCTTTGAATTAAAACAATTACTATGCAAGATATTGATCAGTACTACATATAAATTTGATGTTGTATCAAACTATTTCCTTGTAGTAAAACACAAGAGATCTATCAAAGATGTATGTAGCGTAGGTTTACAACGCTTGATTCGTATCGATGCATTACTAATGTTGCAGACAGAGGGATGCTGTGTGAGAAGCAGAGTAGTGGTATATTATGCAAACTCATTATAGTGTTTGATTCGAATAGTAGTAAAATGGTTTTACTCATTACTGGTGTAGATGTCTGCATCTAGAAATAATCGATACCTACACATTGATATTTCATTTTAAGCAATCAGTCTAATAAATGAAGCAATACCAGATAGTATAGGATTTTCTCTGACGTATTTAGTTTTCTAATTAGTTGGTATGTTCAAGGTGAAAAGAGCTCCTATAATCCTAAATAGTGGGAGCTTTTCAACAAAGTTGCTCGATAAATCTTCAAAAGATTAATACAGATGTCTGTATCCTTGAATAATCCGGGTTTGCTAAATACATTTTAATCTACCGAAGCTATAGGATAGAACGTTGTCATTTTTCATCTAATACCAGACTTCACATCACTATTGTTTGCGATTTTGTGTGGTATTAAGCTGTATTGTATTAGATCAAAATAAAAATGAAAAAACTTATATTATAAATTAATTGAATTCGTAGTACTTGTCTTTAGTTCATCGAAGAAAAGAAGTTAATCCTTTTCACAGTGTCATCTAGTGACTGATTGAGTCAAAGTGATTTCAAATTTTATTTAGATTGTCTACAAAATCAAAAACTAAAACTTGTGCAATATCACAATCACCAATAAAACCAATTGTGCCATTAGCACCAACAAAAATTCTTATGTCACTATCATTATTTGAACCATACCATCTTGGACATGAACCCGTACAAGTTATTAATGATTACCATTTGGATTTAGCTCTTTCATTGATATCATCAGTTACATCATCTTATTCATCAGATTTTATCTTACAAGCTATTGAAACGACAGACGTAAATGAAATTCGCCATTCAATAGTTGCTCAACATATATATGATGTATCGGAAAATGGTGGCGTTTTTCTTAATGGTGAACAGATCGATACATCAGTAACAATTCTCATTAATTTAGATGATGCATCTGTAAATTTATATTCAAGTAAACATAATGAAATCGCACGACGACAAGAACGTACAACATTAATTCAACCGTTGATTGAACATGCACACTTAGCGAGACAATTATTGCCAGCTGATTTCGCTTTATTGAATATGGAAGATAGTCTACAGGAAATTTACTTTCTGGCGCTAGCCATTCTTAAATATATGAAAGCAAATGATAAATCAGTATGTATCTTTGATTTTGTATTTACGATAAAACGAACAAAAGAAATGTTCTTAATAAGAAAAATCTGTTTCCAACAAGTTACATGTCATAAATAGAAAGATACAAACAGATTAGAAATATATAATCCTCTTTAGCTATACTACGCATTCATTCAAAATAAAAGACAGATAAAATCTGATTTATTTTAGTTTTAATGAGTGTTACGAAATACTCGTAAATGGTAATTTGTTGTTTACTTGTTACGTACAACGCACAGGAGTACTATGTATAAATATTGATATGTAATTTAACTATTTGTTTGAACTTGGATATAACTCTAGGCAGATAAATATTGATTTGAATCGTCTTAATTAGAAAAAGTATCATGAAAATCGAGAGCTTAAAGTTTTAGTCGATTTGATAAACAAATTTTTTCTTTCTTAATATGCACACTTAAAAATAGTCATTAACAATCAAGTATATTTATATTTAGTTACATATTCAGGAAAGTGTAAATTCATTTGGCGACTCGGCGTCTACAGCAAGCGGTGATACGGATGAGAAACATAGCATGGAAACAAATAATACGACTCCAGTATTATCATCAACACACGCAATGACTAATTCGATGATGTCAACGGAATTATCATATTCTCTACAAATTGATCATAATTCTGAATTAGTACAGAGTGTATTACGAAAATTTCACTTGCAACGATCCGATTATATGTTTTTGGAAAATATTTTACGTGTTCTTGAAAGAGAACAAAAGCAAATGCTTGGTTGAAAAAAAATGAAAATAAGAAAAAAATCACAATTATCATTTTTATGGCCTTGATTTTGTTTTTCATTTGTTTTACAATGAACATATTTTTTTGTACTCAGGTGAATTGAAGATGTAAAATAAATTTGAGCAATCTATTTAATTGTTTTTCAGTCTACTAGATAACGTAAGCTATCTATTTGAACTGATCTTAATTAAAAGAAGTGTTTAAAATATTAGAAAAAAAAACAAAATCTCTTTATTCGAGCAAGATGACTGTAGAATATGTGAGCGCTGCCAGGTGTTAACTTATTAGCTAATATGAATGAAAATACTAAACACCTCCAAGTCTGTCTATTTCGTTTCATTCAAATCAGTGGATTTCTTAGTCTAATTAAAAAATATACGCATTTTTAAAGTCAGGAGATTATTTCGATGCTATCTAACAGAGATTATACGGAAGCAGTTTACCTTGTGTATTCTATAGTTACTTTTTTCTCTTGTCTTCTTTATTCATAAAGTATAACAATAAGAAGAAAGTCCTAAACAAATCCAAGTGATTATATAGAATTAAGAATTGAATTGTGATTAATTAATCACTTTTTTTTGTTTTTTTTGACAAGACATATACATACACGCTTGCGCGACATAAAAAAAAGCAAAGTTTTCTGACGACTTTTCAGAAATGCCTGTAATTATTCATCGTATGTGTGTGTGTGTGTGAGCGTTTCATTTAATATTGTGAGTTATGTTTCTCAGATCTTTTTATTATTTTCGTAACTTAAAAACAAAAAGCCTTTGAACAGCATCCTTGAAACATGATTCGCGTTCTTCATGTGTTGATAATTCACCACATCGCTTATAGGCAGCTACAAGTGGATTCCAATGTGGTCGGTTGTTGCGACGCTGTACTAAAGTATTGGATGAACGAAATTTAACCGGAAAAATCGAACGTTTCCATGTAGGCTTTTGATCTTCTTTCATTTCTGACATTAATGATAACCATGGCGTTAAATCATCGTTGGTTTCATCATCATTTTTATTATAAACCACATCATCATCATCATCGTCGTTCATATCATTATATTTCATATTTTTCATAGGTAACACTTGACTAATTTCGTTATCGTTAGAAGATGATAATGAATTACTTAATGAATTTGATGGCTAAATTTTCAAATCAACAAATTATTATTCAATAGAACAAGAGAATTGTTTTATAGTTCAACTTACATTATTGTCTGATGTATAGATTCTGTAAAGAGAAACTGATTGAACAAGGACAAGAAATAATAAGAAATGTTGAATAGGAATAAATAAGGCAACCATTTTCGTTAGAATCGAGTCGAATGAAACAAAAAAACAACAGTATCTAAAAGATAGAAAAATTGTTCATTGAAGTTACACCTATCATTGCAGTTCACCAGTGAAAATGAGAATACGTTAAACTTGCCTTAGTATTACTACTTATATACTGGAATTGTAAGCGAGACTCAGAAAGAGAAAGACGAAGAGAGAGAGAGGGAGAGAGAGAAGAAAAACAAATAATAGAAAAGGGTTTTCTCTACGTTCCGACTGTAAAAGAAAAAAGGAGAAGTAGGTGTTATAGTAATAATAAGTAACGATGATGACGCATTGGACAAGAAAATCATGAACTCTTTATTTGTAATTGAATCATTGGCTTGTTCATTAATGAAACAAAATATATTAATAAACAGTACTAATATTAATGTTTAATTATTATCGACAAAAAAAACACAATGCTTTGTACAATATAATTCATAAAATTAATCTAATTTCAGTACCAATGAATTTGAGATATCTAAGTAGTTGTTCTTAGATAAATAAAAAAATATATTAATTGATTTCAAATATACTTCCGCTTTCGTTTATTATAGTAGTCACGGATATATTTGATAGAAATTGTTTCTATTTATAGAGTGCAGTTCAGATGTATTAAATGAATACATAATAGATATTACACAGCGAAAACGCCTCATTGCTGCAGAAAAAAAAAAGGAATTACATAGATTTTTTTCACGAATGGAAAACGGGTGCTTTGCCAAATATTGTCTATGGCTTCTTCGCCTACACACATTCCTTTTTCTTCACTTTCCGATAATAGTATTGACCTAACATTTCACTGTAAAGTATTTTTGCTTCGTCATTTGTACACAAATTACTTATTTATGTTGATGAAAAAACGATTCTTATTTTATTTTTACTTACCGAAAGGCAAATAGTAACAACGGAAATCATGTTTGCTAACGTTGGTGTTACTTATTGCATCATGATAGAAATTAAATATTGATGTACTTATGACAGTGCGAAGAAAAAATTGAACGTCTTGGATCATTGCATTGATCTGAGAGTACACAAAAAAGAAACATTTGCACAAGTTAATATTTATAGTTTTTTCGATGTCGACAACATGTTCATTAGTTCATTCTAATAACTTATTAAATATTTTTTATGAAAACTTATTAATAAATACAAAGAGATATGTTGTCTTGCATCAGATCAACAAAAGAAGAGACATCATTTTAAATGAAATAACTTAGAATTAGATTGTCTGACTCCTGTTAGAAACATAAAATCATGTAATAATCGCATCAAATATCTGCATATATATATGTGTGTGTGTGTAATTATGTTAATACGGAGGGAAAATGTAAAACAAAAGATCAATAAGTTTTCCTAAAAATAACCTCGTGTATGTAGATACTTGAAAAATTTGTATGAATAAAAGAAGAATTGTAAATGCTTTTGGTACATCTAGTATCGTGACTAATGTAATTCATGAAATCGAAAGTCATACTTTTAGAGAAGACTTTTATCTAATTATTTTCTTTTTATATTTAACACGTAAGTTGTCTCTAAACAAATGCGAACATGAATGTAGAACAGAGAAAGGATAAATGGCCATCCATCAAAATTTATAGAACTTGGCTATTGAGATATAAAATCATGATTCTTTGCTGTTAACCAATAACTAATAATCATAATGAATAATCTCCGTTTTAAATATAAAGATAGTTTTTATTCTCATTGTGTTTTGCTTTTATTCTTTGAAGTAACAAACATGATGTATCAATGGCAAATCACAAAGGATTATTATTTTTGATAGAAATCTACCAAAAAATAAAATATACGGAAAAACTAACATTTATTATCAATGAACAATAGAATGATATGTTAGTGAAAAATAAATCATGGAATTGATTGTTTCATCAAAGAAGAACGATTCAAATTAGATAAATAAACATCGAAGCGATAGTCTATGTTGTTTTTGTGATATTTTGAATAAGAATAAAAGTCAATTTCCTTTCATTGCCTGCTAACAACTTTGATTAGGTTAAGTAAGTAGGCAAGACAAACTACATTTACATGCAGTACTACATCTAATAATAGATACTTCAACAATCTATGAATTTCTTTTGTAGAAGAGTCAATAATGTCTAACCTATTTCTTTCTATTTTGACAATGTAACATGCAATCATTTTGTTCATTTCCTCTGAAAGAACTAGAAGTATTTTCTTAATTTCAATGAATAATTTTTATGAGTTGGAAATCTATTTGTATTATCCTTTTGATTAATTTCCTTTGATAGAGTTTGCATATCATTTATGTCCTAAATGTCAATCATAGATGAATTCAAGTATTTATCGTTGTTAATTCTTAAATGACTAGATGGCAGAAAAAATTCTTTTCTTGTGAATTACTGTTATTTTACATGATTAGAAGAAGTTTCATCGTTCACAGCTTGAAAGACAGAATAACTACCTGCATGATCAATTCATATATTAAGACTATCTTCATTAACTGCAAGAGATTATTAATAGAAAATTGATCAGACGGTCTGTTTCCTTGATGTCACGTTTTGTTTTATGCATAGATATACGACAAATACATTAATTTTTGTCATAAGGTTACTGAATCAGTTGAGAGAAAAGCAGTGGTGTCATAAAAAAACATTTCCGATTAACAGCATAAAAAGGTTTGCACTCTCTGATATTTCTGTCGCAATGAATTGGTAGGAATATTAAAAAATTTTATGTGTGAATTTAATGACATGACCTATGAACAAATTAACCATTGAACGAAGTTTATTGAAAACTTGCTAAAAATTAGAACAAGACGAATAGTAATTCTTGGTGACTGACTTTCAATGCTTCGCTATAGTATATGGGTATTTGTGAAAGGTCAAATAAAAGCATGTATAGGTCCTATTTTAGAGCTAAAATAGACTCTAAATCTGCAAATATGGGTTATCGCTTTTTCGTACACGATGTATTCACAGTCAAGAAAAGATGATACTCCACAGCTGCTTTTCGCTAAATCTAGATTATTCTCTCGTTGTATACGACTAAACCAAAAGATGATTGCACACTGTAGTCTATTATAACAGAAACGAGAGCTGTTATAGGCGAAGTTCGAACTGCTTGCACTCTTTACAATGAAAGAAATCAATAATGTATCTATTGAAATTGATTCCTACTGTTGAATTAGTAGCAGACAATTATTTCACTTTAGAAAAAGTATTAATTTTATGCGAATTGACAACTGTGCAATGTGTTTCTTAGATTTTTGTTATCAACTTAAAAGTCGATTTTATTAGATTCTGCCTTGTAGAACAGAAAAATACTCTTTAAAACACAAGAGACTCGTATGAATATTTTTATTGAAAGATAACTGATAGCTGAAATCAACTTATGAAAGTTTGACAGTGTTGCATAAGAGTACAGAAGATCTATTATATTACATACCATCAAACCTATGTGTATAACAGTTGAACAGTTATTGGTGCACAATACTATTATGATATATTTTGAATGAATAGTATGATTTCATATAATACAATGCATCGTATGTGATCATTTATTCTAGGTTAATACTTACTAAGATATATTTGAATAAAGCTCTACTGTTCGATTCGACTGGAGAATGGAGTAGTCATCAAATAACTCACATGGATTGGAATTATAGTCATAGATTTATTTCCTTCTTGATCGAGACATATGTTCATTATTCATAAAATTCAATTTAATTATTTAGTATCATATTTTCAACATACGAGACATACCGAAAGATTCAAGTCTACAAGTATATCTGTAGATGCGTTTAAAATTTGTAATCAACATATTCATGGAATGATTTCTATTGTCAGCGATAGCGTACCAAAATCACCTGCATATAATATGGAGTGTAGATGAATAAGTTTTCATAAAGATTAACTTTGTGTAAGGAATATGTTCAAGAAATTTTACATGGAATATCAAGATTAGTTGTGTGCCAAGAAATGATAGCCTTGTAGATGTTGTAGGTCAACAGTATTTTCGGGACATTTTTGTTACGAGTCGTTTCTATGTAAGAAAAAGTTGTTTGAACTTTGTCAGGCATCTTTTATGATTGATTTAATTGATTGAAATGTTGCTTGTATTTATATAGAATTAACAATCGTGACTTTTGATTCAATGTTTAACGTGAATTGTCAGAATTTTTTAATTTGCTTGAAGCTGTATTTGTCATGCTATTTAAAATGTTGTTGCTCTTAATTAGATCTGTTTTACAATCAATCATTCATCGTCAATAACCATAGTTATTAAGGCATCCTATTTATTCTTCCATGTCTATCTTCTTCTTTAATTATGATCAAATTATCGTGTATGACAAGAGTGTAATTAGAAAAATTAGATTAAGCTATGTTTCTGGTTGAAGAAGAAGTTCCTTTTCGTAATGTAAAAATTTGGCATTTTGTTAACTCCTAATCATCACCTTTAGTTCATGCAAGTTTAGTTGAACTTAGTTGATTGTTTCCTTCAATGATGCTCACATAATGATCGTTGATAAAATTCAATTTGAACACTATGACTCTTGAAATGTAGAAATATTAATCTTTGGTATATTTCTTTTATTGAAGTGTAATTTTCGATTAACATTCTCAACGTACGCTTATTCAAATACCGTATATATTTGTATTCATTTTTTAAATAATGACAACATATTCAGTACACTCGTTTACTATCAAAACTATTTCTATAGAAACAAAAATCTATCTAAATATATGCATATAATCATGATGAAAGTCTCATAGCTGATGAGTCGTTTCTGACTAGGAAATAAGCAACGTAAACGATGTTATGAATGATGTAAGCATTAGTTATGCGTTCCGATATATTTTTCTTATGAAGCTGGTACATTGAAGTTAGACACAGATGAAGAACAATGACTTTGAATGTGTTATATCTATTGATTTAGTTCTACAGCTGTGAAACGATTCTTATTGTTGAAGAATATTCAAATCAATATCAAATTAGAATCTAAACATTTAAAAAAAAGTATCTAACAAAACTAAGATATGCCCACCATAATTCATAATGTATAGAAAATAAATTAATAGATGACTTCGTTTTAAATAGATCGAAATAAGTTGTTTTCTTCCTGATATATATTGTCAAAAATAACCTGAGATATTTAAACTATTTTTTGTTGTTCAATTTATTTGACTAATTGATTAGTAAGTACATATCAATGGCAAACTGATATTTTTTTATAAAAATAAACAAAAACTAATCCATGTGAAACTTTATCTAATTGATAATAGAAAATATAAGAAAAAATAATAATGATGATATTTGACTGAAGTATATGACTAATTAATATATCTATGTTGAAAGACTTAATCAATACCGATGGATAAAATTTCAAAGTCGGACCACCGTAATGAACAACCACGAAAACTGAGACTGTGTCGAAGACTAGAAATGGACAAAAAAGGAATACATATTAAACAGAATATTAATCCATAGAAAAAAAAAGGTCTTATACCGTCGATTTGAATTTAAATGATCCATTCGATTCTGTTCATATTGACAAATTTGTCGAATATAGGGTCGGTAATCAAGATAGAACGATGGATGATCAACTATGTATTCGATTTCTTGTTCTTGCATAAACAATTTGAATGCATCGTACAATTCAATTCTAAAATGACAATGAAATCTTCGGTATTCGAATCATTGACAAGCGAAATTGAATTTACCGTTTGACATTATCTTTACATTGATTCATTAATAAAAGATGAGATTGTTTATATTCCGATGTATATTTCATTGTTAAATCATCAAATAATATTTTCATTGATGATCCATTCCATGTCTCGGCAAGATGAGAATAATACATTGCATCGAATATACCCGATGATTGCCATTTAGGTTTTGATACTATTGAATTATGTTCGTTTGAGGAACATTTATCACTATGTCGTATCATTGATGATTGTGCAAGTAATTGAAGTGTTAATAATGTTTGACGTAAATCATATGAACAAAATTCAAAAACTTTTGTAAGTTCATCCGGTGAAGGTATTTCAAACATTTCAGCCAAGAGTATCAAACGAAGATAGCAACAAGTCAGTTCCTATCAAAGAATAGCAACGAAAGAAAAAAAGAAGTAAGTATGTGTATGATTGTGCTATGAAAATGATCTACGATTGAGCTTTTATGATAGGACAATGTACATACGTAACTATCTTAGTTGTCTACACTTTGAAAATCTATTTCAATTGTTTCAAATAGCTCAGTCTTTCGAACATTAGTTTTAGATTAGTAATGATATTAAACGAACGAATATCTTCATAAATCTCGATTACTTTTGAAGGTACTGCAGCAAATGTTCCTTTCTGATTTCAAGATCTAAATACAATTTGAAAAATATGAGGCATTCGGGATCATGAATTAATTTCTTAATTTTTCCGTAATCCCGTATTAGCATGTAGAAAATAAATCTATGTCTTACTACAATTTTGATACAAGCAGACATTCTTGTAAAAACCTGTAGATGATTTCATGTCGGTTGCACCGATATTTCATACAAATAAGTCATGTACACTTTACATGTCAATCTAATGTGCAAAATCCTTGTATTCAGAGTTCATTTGAAAATGATTCGTTATGAATGGGGTGACATCTACATCGGACAATGATGTTTGCAGGAAAAGAACTTCGCCTTTTACTCCAAGTTAATTTCTTTCCTAATGAGAATTCTAAATTGATACATAAATGAATTCTGTTGGAGTTGATGCAGTGAAAAGAAATTAATTTCTCAACAACATATGAAACATTTGTTTTTCCTCATCACAGCATTTTTAACTAGAACTAATTTGTTGCTTACTTCAGGATCGAACATATGATAAAGTATCGTTTTTACTAGTTTCAGATTTCAAGAAAAATGAATATTTTTCTTAGCTAATTATATATTGAAAAATATTTTCTTCAGTACTACTTCTATGATTATGTCGAAAGGAAAAAATTGAATCTCAGCTGATGTCAAATTTCTAGTTGAATAAATACTATGCCGTGTTTGATATCTTGTTTGGAGAAGAACCCCTGAGAGCTCTCCTCTATGTTATAAATCGGCGGTTAACATGCTGAAAATTCAATCGATTATGAGAAATTGAAATGAAATTTCTTTTCATCTTCACTCATCGTCGAGCGAATTTCATGAAAAATCTAATTATCAAAACCAGTTAATTTACTTGTTCAATAGGTTCAAGATGAATAAGTTCGTAACATCCAAGTTTTGACAAATTGACTATAGCATCTTCTGGATTTGTTCGACTATTCGATGTGAGTATAATAGGTTTTTTAGCTGTTTCGAGTAATTTCTTTAAACATGACCAAAAATTATCGTCGATTGTTAATGTTTCAATCTAAATAATTATAAAATTCATAAGAAGAAATGTTGATAGTTTTCTTTGTCGAACATCAACACAAACCTCATCGAAAAGAATAAGAGATGATTTTTCAACTTGAACAGATGAAAGATACTGGCTGTCTGTTGTTATGACAGATGGCTGTTCTTCTTGTCTAGTTTTACTTCGACGTTTTCTTTTTTTATTGATATCATTCGTTATATTCTTATTTGTTTGTTTTTTTTCAGTCATATTTCGTTTCGATTGACGATGAGAAATATTTTCTTTTTGTTCATGATTATCATGAACAGATGTGTTTGGTTGATTGAAATAAGACATGATGGAACCACGTTCATTTTTCACTTTTTTCTTTGCAGGCAACGAAGACGACACATTTTGTATAGAATTTGTTTTATTTTCTAATAGAAGATACAAACACAATATTTCAAAGAAATAATGTACGTTCTATTTACCTTGTGACATAATTATATCTGACGGACAACGTTTAAACGATAGTTGATGATGACTAGTCACTTGTTCTAATTGTTTAAGTAATGGAGTACGCGCACGTGATTGAGCTCCATTTATTTCTGTGACCTACCATTTTGAAATATTACATATATATTAGCAGTATGAATCAATTGAAATTCTATAATCGAATATGTGTGTGTTTTCTTTGATTGTCAGAGAGATTTTAAGAGAAAAAATAATTAGGGAATGGAACAGCTGGTTTGATCGTGTTTAGTCAACGAATAGAAATGTTTATTTCCTCCATCAGCAGTGTAGATAGATAAGCAATTTCAATTTAGATAATAATTGCTAGATGCATAATAAAATAGTCTATGTTTTGAATTAATATCAGATACATTCAAGAAACGAAATATTTCCGATGGATGAAAAAGAAATGAATCTTAGGATCAAGTTAGTTTTATCTTATACTAATAGTCTCTACTATAATAGTACACTTTCATGTATCATCTATGGCAATATTCTACTTCCGACGAATACTCATTGTCACAGCTCTATCGTTTATTCATCATACAAATCAATAATGAGTACATGCACAACTAAGTAGAAAGAGAACATGTTCCATCCAATTAAACGTGATCTTATGATATTTCTATTGATATTGCTCTTCCAGTATGTTATGAATTTTCGGTCTTTTGCTTTGAACATTCCATAAAATTTCATGAATAACGAATGTATCCTCAACGGACAATCTTGTTCGCAGTATTTAAGAAGATTTCTTGATGAGAGACTTTCGGAAATAATATTCGAAATGATGATATGGGAGAGTAAAAGGGACCATCCATGAGATAACTTTGTGATTTTAAACGATGAAATGTTAAACTTAGATATTCTTCTGTTTTTCATTTCGACTATAGAAAACTATTGAAATTCGTTTTCGTATTACTTTAAAATTGTGTTCTTCAGCAAGTGCATGTACAAGTGATGTTGTTCCACAACCATGAATGAAAATCAATTGCGGATGTTCCGATTTAGTACGACAACTATTATTAATTGACATAGCTAAATAAAAAATTCTTATGCATTGTAATATTTACAAATATGATTCATATTTTATAGGCGCGATAAATGTCTGTTCGCTATACCCAGATATCATTGTACTCTTTCAATGATCTAGACCTTGCCGAACAAATAATGAAATCGAATTTCTTTTTTTATTTTGGTTAATATTTTATTTATTCAATCAATCAATCATGTGATTGAATAGTAGAAGATATATTAACCTTGTTATTTTTTTTTCAATATACGTACCAGAATCATTGGAAAGATTTTCATCGGAATATTCATTATCGTCATCGTCGGTGATACGCTTTCGTTTTTTTCGTAGTTTAGGTTTTTTCGGCTGTTCATTTTTTAACTTAAGTGTCCAAAATGTAAACCATTCTTGTAAACGCTTTATCTGTCGTGTATGATTTCCAAGATATGTTTTAGAATTTTTCGGACGATAAATATCAGTCCATAGTAATTGTTCATACTGATCTAGACAAAAATCATTTGTTTTGAATAAAAGAATAATATTTTGCTTCCTGAAAATACTTTGTTCGATGGCTTTGTTTCGATAATCTTGTAAACCTTCAAAAATTGACTTCCAATTGACAACAGATTCATCACTAGTGTATTTATTGAGTAATTCCATTTGACGTTCAGCCGTTGAGATTTTTAAGAACTTGAAATAATAAAATAGAGAAGAAGACGTTGTATTAGTATTGAATATCAATATTATATTTGATCTCATATGAAAAATAATTTCTTTAAAATTCCTAGACTCTTAATCACATCTAACTTTGAAATATTCATGAAACTAGAGATTATAGTTAAATATTCTATGACTTTAGGAGAACCATCTTGGAAATATGAATCAAGAACTAGTTATTGAGTAAAAACGTCCAATAAGCATGCATGAATTTAGTAAAAAAGTGTTTAGAGAAAAAAAACGATTCTCAAACAGTTTTCTTTTAAAATGGAATAACTTGAACACCAATTAGAATAACTAAATTTAGGCCATACTTTTACAGATTTTATGCATAGGAATCCATAATATAAATTAAGTAGACTAAAATGGAAAGAAGACCTTCACCATACGTTGGCTAACTAGAAAAATTTTATGATCGCGTTTGATATCATCCATTTTTCATTCTATTCAAGCCACAATTGGCACTGACATAGTTCGTATCCTTATGTACATGTCAGACTTACGTGTATAATTTAACTAACGCTACAAAAGTATAATTGTACAACTTCAAACTACGATGAACTCTAACAGTTCAACACGCTACCTTAATTACACGCTTTCCCTTCAGACAAATCAATAATCGTGCATTAACTCCAGACCTCACAGCGATACTACGTTCTTGACATTTGAAAGTGTTCTTATTTCCTTGTTTTTGAGAGAAAACCCTGATTTTTTAAAATTGATCTTCGTAGGATCACATATACATCATTTTGACGTGTTATTTTTGTTATACTCAATGTTTCTTGAAAATTTTATGAAAATATTTTTCTACACAACGAAAGATGATACTCAAAGTTTTATTTATTCGAAGCATTTTTTCCTAGTAATCAACTCGGTTATTACGAATTAATTGATTTTTGAAAGCAACTATTTCATTATTATTGATTATCATCAGTACTTCAACGATACTTTTATCATGTAGTTTCTGCTTATGTGTAGATAGAACAAATCCTGTATTGCCTTATTTCAACATTTTAATCGATTTACTGAAGTTCTCTTGTAAACGTTTTTCATTCGTTTATCTACGACGTGGTTGTTCTATATGTGCGACGAGAATAGTAGGAGTAGAAGACATGATGCAGGGAAATTGTTTAATTGCTGATAAGATGGATTTAGAATCTTCAAAAGTGTCCGAATATGGATTTTTCTTTTATCATTTTGCCACTGTTCACCTGATAAAAATGCGATGTCGGCTAGAAACAAATAAGACTAGAATATTAAGGAATGCCCCCTCCGCAATACGAAGCGCCTGAGAAAAAGAGAACGCATACATAATGCATAATTAAAGAGATCAAATGAAAAGAAAAAAGCAGAACTCAAAATATTTATCCGAAGAAAGATAATCTAGTATTCTGAATGAAGATTATCATTGGTCAACATACCTTTGCACAAATATCATCCTGAACCATAGTACTATGATATGACTTAAAATGTCCTGTCTATTTTCCTGATTTTGAGATATAGTACGTTGCGAGTCCCTGCAACTTCGTGTGAATACTACTGAAGACATGGCACAATTAGAAATTGAATTTAATGAAACTTCATGTGCATGTTTTTTCTTAAACTATGGTATACACTCCTAAGTATAAGATAGAATCGAAATGATCATCTCTGTTAGCCAATGACAATTTTAGATTCGAGTATCGATCTTGAATCATTGATATCGTATAAAGATAAATATAAAAAAGCATACGTCGATGTTCGGTAAATGACTTTCATTGTTAATAACTGTTGGACATATTCGATAGAATTCTTGAAGGGCGCAACATGTCTCGTTCTCATCGAATTTCTTTTGATTAAAACAAGAATTGATATTATCATTGTCACATAACGAATTGTTCAATTGACGTATGTGAATAGGTTTGAGAAAACTGGACTGCCAGTTATCAGATTGTTGCTGCTCGGATGTCGGTTTCAGTAGAGATTCACATGGACGAATATCTAAACAAGCACAATAATCAACTTATTGATTTAGTGACGCATTAGTTATTTTACTTGATGAAGTATTAATTATCGGTGATAAGGGTCGAGATTTTTCGAAACATTGAAAAAGTGTCTTTTGTGTAAATTTCATACTCAAACAAAGAATACTACCCGACTACTAATAATAACAACAAACAACAACATCATAGCGAAAATTTAATCTATCCTTGTTGTATGATTAGTTCATCGAACTTACCAATGATAAATTCTTTTATGTCATACATATATATATATATTATACGGGCACAAAAAAATTATAGTTTACTACTTTTTTTAAATACATGTATATTTTGAAATCTATCAATAAAATCAATTAACCTTCATTTTACGAAAGACATGTATGTATATAAATAAATTACGAATGATTGTAGCGACAAAAAAATATTAATTTTCATATTTGTGTGAAGACAAAAAAATACTACTACTGTTATTATTATTATTATTATCACTATTATTATTTGCGTATTATTCAACCAAATGTTTCTACGCACATTATGAACTTTGATGGGATCGAAATCTTCACCGTCTGATATTGTAAGTTGAGAAGAAATAATGTCTTTCTCAATATCAAGAATAAATTTATTTATTGTTTTATTATTCGAAGATTAATCTCAAATTAATTCTTGTGAGCGGTCAAACAGCTGAGTTTCAATTTCGGCCGACTACAACAGCAGCCGATGTAGCTAAATATGTTTTCGAAAATTGGCCTGAAGGTATTTGAAAGAAAATGAACATAAGTGAAATTCATATCATGGTCGATCTATTTTCTTTATATTAGATTGGGCAAATGAACAGAAAGTCGATCGTTACGAAGTTTTAAGATTAATTTATCAAGGAAGATTTTTACACGGAAACGTTACATTAGGTGCTTTACGGCTACAACAAGGTGATACAATGTTTCTAGAAATTTGAACAAAACACAAGTTTCCAATTTCATTTAGGCAAAACGACTGTGATGCATCTTGTTCAACGTGAACATCTTCCCGAGTCAACAAATAGTGATCAAAAACGAAAACATAAGCACGACAACAGCCAAGATAGAACCGAAAATCCTTTAGCACCAACTTCGGAGTCGAATTCATCAACATCTACATGTTGTAGTGCATGTTCAATATCATAAATTCGATAAGTCAGATGAATATTTGGACGTTATATCTAAGCATTCTATGTATTAAAAAATCTATATAACAACCGTCCGTTGTTATATGTTTTTCTTTTATGTGTTGCCGGTGGCTTCTTTTTCTTCTGTTTAATATATATATATATATCTTCTATCAATTAATTTACTTGCTTTTGTGTTTGATAAATAATATGTTTTATGATTCACACTTATTATTTTATGTTGTTGGTTGCTGTTATTTATCAAACACACATTATGCACACATCAGCATTTCCTTTCCTTTTTTAAAATTATTACATTTTCTTTAATTACAAATAAATAAAGAAGGTCAAGACAGTACAAATATTTAACTAGCGATTATTTTTTTTTCCACGTTGAATCTTATTATCAAAAGCCTTTTTTTTAATGTAGGAAGTTGTTTTCTTTTTCAATTTGCTTTTAACATTCTTTTCTTCCACGTAATAGAAACCTATCATGATGATAAGAGATAAAATTGTCAAGAACGGAGTAAAAGAAATGAAGCAGACTGTTTTGCTCGCATCCATCAAATTTTTAATTTCTTATTCTATTCTAATTTAATGAAGCAGTTTTTATGCTTGACTTGTATCTTTATGAAAATTTATAGCCTCGTGTTTTGTGATGTAAAGAATATACTTTAGAAGCGCCAATACGAACAGGTGTTTCTAATAGTGTATGTCTTATTTCAAACAAAAAACATGAATTCGATCAGTCACTTCTTTCGACCTTTATGAAAATTATTGAACGATACTTATATCTATCTCATAGAAGTACTTCTAACTTAGAGTCATGAGCAAGAAATGTTCGCACAATATTTTTCAATTATCGTCTAGATGCTTGTCTTGAGAGTCAGAAGAACTACTGTTGTATTATTTACAAAGCTAATAGGTAATTTTACACGATGACTTTCGTTTAGATAACAAAAACAGATGAAAAAATGATGAAGATACTTAAAATACTGATCAGATTTGAGTAGAAAACTAACTATGAATCTTGAAGTGCTTGAAGAAAAAACGAAAGTAAAACGTCAGTATTGTGAAATTCACAATAATGAGTAAGAAAGGTACATAGAATTTTCTTATATGATGCAAAATGTATAAGGTTTTGGGTTTTTGAAATTGAGAAATTCGAATAAAATCATATTTTGAACTGGTCGTAATGAGAGCATAAAATTTGAGTTAAATTTCTTTCATGTAGCTTAAATACTTATTCATCTCGGACCAACTATGCAACAAGATAGGTTTCTTAAGTAAACTGTTTGTTTAATAAGTAAATAGATGTTCTTTCATATAAGAACTCGAACGTATGCCTTTGTTTCTAGATTCTAGTCTTCTATTCATTAATATTTCCGGCTACTATGCAAACAAAATGAATGTACCTTTCTTTCTTTTTTTCTATCTTTTCAAAATCAAGTTTTCATTTCGAGTAATCCATTCTCGCGCACTGCCGTTTCTGATCGTTCTATCTGAGTGATCTCTTCATGTTGATTATCATCATGAAATATGAATATCTGATATTAACTTGAGAAAACTTTCAAGCTTTATAAGTAATTTTTTCTTCGAATGTAATCTCAGTTAATGATAAAGTAAATATGCTTCATGGTATAATCTTACTATTGTTCTGGATTCAACATGGAAAAATGATCAATTCTATCATAATTGGATGAACATACGCGAAACGAATAAAACTTGTTCTAACAACTATTACTACATGATTTCAAAGGAATAAATATCAGTAATTACTATTGAAAACTAAATTCTTTCATAAGATCTATTTTAATATGTTGTAGCGAAGAACTTTAAACGGAAGTCTTAAATAGATCCTTTTGATTCTGTCTCTAAAAGAATACTAAAAATAATGAACAATTAAGACTATTTCAAATAATTGAGTGATTTTAATTTCAACTAGGTCAGGTCGATCTGTAAGTACTTTTACGCTATTTTACATAGTATTAACAATGAAGTACCGCTGATCGTAATCATGGTAAATCTTTGAAAACAAATCATATTATATAATTTAGACGACAAGAATATGCTTTTTAATTGAAAGTATATTTTTAACATAGACAATTCTTATTCATAATTTGACCCATAACAACATACCCTACTTTATACAAGCATGTCATGTATTTTTCTGCTAAAAATATAATCGACGATAAGTTACAAAATGCACTGAAAAATAAATGCAAAGCTTTGCATTGCTAAAGAATGATAATAATCTAGTCGAATATTACTACGTGTCGGTATTTCTACGTGATCTCTCCCACGTTTATATCGATCATCTCTACATCAGAAGAAACTTCCTGGGTTTCTAGATCAAATGAATCTAAGACTTTCACTAACACCAGTGTTTCCACTTTCATTCATAATCACACACATATCCACGGTTGTGAATTTTGTGATAAATCAGAAATATTAGGATTTTTTAGAAAAATAAACCTAGGGTTTCAACGGTAAAAAATATTAATTATACATACTTATTATATATCATTCTATCCGCTGCTCATCTTGACTACATGTTGCCTATAGCAGACTTTGTTTTTCTTTATATACTTCTTCTATGGTTTTTTTCATTCATACGATATACCCCTAGTTGAATATAGGGTAGTTCTCGTCGAATAGAAATAATATTGGAAATTAAGAATTCTCGAGCATCATCATAGGTACGGCTTTGCAGAGAATGGTTTGCTCTGCAACATGCAATAGGCCGAATCCTTGGGTTTTTTTATCTGACTAAATGTGAAACACAAATATGTGAAAAGTCTATTGTGTAATAATGTACGAAGCAGTCGATATACATGTCGACAGAACTTATTCGCGTCAGTTGAAGTCACTCTATTGCGCTGAATTGTTCACGGAAAAGTATTAAACGTTTTCCACAAGTGCGTTCGAGAAATACAGTTTCATTCCTCAACAATCGACATTTCTCTGAGAACAATACCATAAAAAGTGAAATGTTTTTTATCGTCCTTGTGGTATTCATATCTGAGCAAAGAAACATTGATTTGGTTTGCAAATTTCCTCGTAAATACCAGTCAACAAGTTGTACTAGTCACAGAAAAATTATTTCCCAAGAGTGAACTATACGGTAGTTGATTGAAATTTTTAACTATGGAAATGACTTATTCATAAAGTGTTCTGATGTCAAAGTCAAGTAGCTCGACAGCTCCTATGTATCAAAAGATTGCTGGTAAAATAAAACTCTGGCAAGAATAACTATTCAATGTTTGGAATTGCTTACATGCTGGAATATGGAATGTATTAAAACTGAATGTTTTGATTCTAGAACATATGCTGAGTAGTACAGAGTTTTGTAGGTACCGGTCTAGTATCTTGAAGAATGATCATCGTAGCGGTGCTAGTACACTTCGTCGCACGACACTTCGTCGCACGACACTTCGTCGCACGATCACTTCGTCGCACGATCACTTCGTCGCACGACACTTCGTCGCACGATCACTTCGTCGCACGATCACTTCGTCGCACGATCACTTCGTCGC
>OENT01001002.1:0-62391 GCA_900239685.1 Rotaria macrura
ATAGTTTGGGTTTAACCATAAGTTTGTACGGGCTTTCGAATGGTATGCCTTATTCCGAAATCTAATTTTTTTCGTATGCAGGCTTGGTCGACGGTCTCGTGGACCCTCTCTTAAAGTGAGAAATATGACGGTGGCGGGGCCACTTGAGATACACGATTATTTCGACGAGTACTCTCTCCGATATTTGTTATGAATCCTTTTTTCAGAGAACTAAACATTCGATATTCATCAGCAGAGAAGCATCCCACCACTCTGAACCATTAACGTTGCTTCCACTTACCTAATCTTGATTGGTTCATATTCTGATAAAAGAATGATAAACTTACTAGCTAAAATGAAGAGGAGGAAAAACTTAAATCGATTCCCAAATCATTTTGGATTGGACTCGTATTGAATTGATTCAACTCGTCAGTACCAAATGATTAAATTTCATCAGCTGTATTGTATCTTTGAAGATAAAAAAATTACTTTTATTACTAATCTAGAGTAGGAACATTCCATAGTTTTAGAGGAGGCTAATTTTTAAGAATCGTAGATAATTCCATCGTAATCGTATCCTTTTCGTCTTTTAGAACATTAAATGCAGATCATAGAATAAATGCATGCATGCATGTGGATAGAAAGAACGGAATTCGTTTAAAAATCTTTAACGCATTGAAATATGGAATCGTTGTATCATTTTTCGTGGATATGCTCGAGTTCGCCAGTAGTTATATGATAGAGATCTCTTGTCTCAGCGCAATTCTCTGTGATTGAAATCCCAAGTGCTACTGTGAGTCCCCATGATGCAAAATTTCTCTTTCACAGAGTTGAAAATATTGAAATGGATGATTTTAAAATATGACTGTTAGTAAAAATACAGATAATCTGAAACATACCATTCGAGAAAAATACGAGCTAGTCATCACGAAGAGATAATCATATCTTTGTTGATTTTTGAACAAAAGAAAATACATTATTCTAATATGTACGAAAGTCAAATCCCTACATTTGAAAATACAATGAAAACGAAATCAAAATGTTCAATTTAATGAATAAGTTCATTTTCATAAATATGATCATCATATCGAGGTAAAGCAATCCATTGAAGAGTTTCACCACCAAAGATAAATGGTGACGTGTGTTCGATTGGATTCGAATATTGTCTTGGTACATGTGTTTTGATTCGTAAAAATTTGAAATTTTTCATCAATTGTTTCAATGAAAAACAACATGAGGATGAAGATATTCTTGGAGTTTCTATAATTTTTTCGTAGTGTTTTTGAATAGATTCAGCATTATCAAATATTTGTTGAAGAGTGTAAATTTTTTTATTTTTTAAATGATACGAATAACATCTACTACTTTGTTGTGCATGTTGATCATCATGAATATATTGTTGTCTATGTCTATGATAATTCTTTGACATTGTTGATGATAACAGTTGATTGTTCGATGTTGAACCTGTAAAATTTTTCATTGGAAATTTTACCTTAATGTCTATTACTGTTGGGTGCACGTGATCAATATGTACATGTATCATCGTTATAGATGAACGAAGAAATGAACGAGACGAAACATATTGTTGTCGAATGTTTACAGAAAAAAAAATGAACAGGTGTCATCGTACCAAGCAAATACAACAGATGGATATATTCAATAGAAAGTAACAGAACGATATCTCATCCGGTTTCTCATGGCAACACGTCAAGGAAGAATATATTTGTTTGGCGATTAGAAAAAAAAACAAATTCACTTTGATATTTTTTAACATGACACTTTACAAAAGTCTATTAATAAGTGATCTTCCAATGATAATGATGAAAAACAAGGGGAAATTGATTGATAAACAGTAATCAATAAAATAACATATACTTGATGATTTGAATTGTTATTGAGAAAGTCATCATGATCCGATATTTCCTAATAGAATTGTAAAGAATGACAAAGATTAAAGATCACTGTTTTCAGCATATCATTTTTGTAACATTCTATTCTCTAATTTTTTATAGAACATTGAATCTTGAAATTCTTTTCAATGTAGCTACCAGTATTTAAAATTTATGAATGAATGAAGCGATTGTGTCAATGAATCAATTGTTCATTCATTGAATATTATTCGATCGTAGGTGACTAAGTTCTCTGATTATGCATTGTTGTATCGAAGATTCCGCTCGGCTTTGTCTAGAAAACATGCTTCATAATTAAACAAATGTTTTGCTAGAAAAATATTAGTTTCTAATCTGCTAACATTTTGAAACACATTGAATTATGTTCTTGACACTTAATGCATCTACTTCAATTAGCTCTTCTCCAAGAAAATAGACCTATTTAAATTCCTACGAGAAACGAAATATCAACACTTGATATATAGAAATTACTTAACATTACACTACGAACGTTATGTCTGATTCTCACACTTATAGAATTGCTTAATATTCACTATAGCTGTGTCAATCATTAGAAAATCATTTTAATCTCAAAAAATTGAACTAAAAAAATCGTACTGGTTTTCTCATGCACATATTTTGTCAACAATTATCGACCGTATAGAATAATGTACATTATTTATTCTATACGTAAGTGTCTTTATTCGAGTTCGAAAGTTTTCTTCCATGGTATTCATGCTAACATGGTGAACTTTTAATAGGCATCCATAATACAATATAACGCTCGTTAGAATAGAAGTCTGGCAATCATTCATTGATTTGAATGAATAATTTCGAATTTCAATTCAAAAATATAATGGATGATTTTAATTTTCATTAGTCACTCATTTTCATTAAGCTATTCACCAGATTTTACCTATGTTATTCAGTATATTAACACAACTAAGAGATTGTTTTCTTTTACTTTCAGTTGTAAAACTCGATCCCAGTGATATAAGCATGCATTTAAAACGTATTGAACATGTTGAAAAGAATGGAACACGAAAACTTTATTTGAACAGTTTACAATCACTTCTTATGGCTTTACATCCATCTGAGAATTCAGAACAAAAACCATTGTATTTGGAAAAATATCGAATTCTTATACAAGTAAGAGAGAAAACATTCTCAATGATTGATTACAAACAAAAATTTTATAAATTTTCTCTTCTATAGTCTATTCTTACATCGGAAAGAAAAGATAATGATTTACAAACACTGTTCTACAAAGGACTTAGTGATTTAGGCACAGAGTTCCCATCTGAATGTAAGATTTGATTAAAATATGAATGGAAGATTTATAAAAAAAATAAAATAAAATGTTACTTTTAGATATTGAACGTCTTTTACACATGCAATACAATTCAAAATTGTATCCTGAATTACTTAAGGTGTGACCAAAGATAGTTATAGAATTGGATCCTCTTTTGCTTTTCGAATGTCTATTTTAATACTTTTATTTTAGAATTTAATAAATTTTACTGGTGTACGCTTATCAAAATTCAATACTGAATTAGAATTACCTATTGATACAACTGATTTAGATGATCTTAAAGATGCAGAGTAAGTCTTATAAGTTACATATTGAACTCTTACGAGAAAGTGAAGCATTATCATTTTGTAAAAAGAAAGAACACCTAAGAAAAGGATTTTTCTATTACTAATCATCAAACAGTGTATTATTGTTTGTATTTGAAACGATCTGATCGTTTTAAAGATTTTTTAAAATGTTTTTTCATTGTATCACATGATAAAAAATTGATATAGTAACAGTAGACAGCTATACAATATAAATTTACAGTTCCACGTGTTGAAGTTATTGTATGAGAATTCCTTGGTTTCATTTCATAATAGTTTTTTCATCGAATGAACAGGTAAATGATTATTACTAAACATGTTCTTATTTACTTAGTTTGTCTATTTTTTTTATGATTGTTGAGTTCTTGTTCTATCTGATCGATGCTGAAAAACGTGACATTGATTATGTTTCAAGATCATTCGTTCTCTAAATGAGTATTAGTGAATAGGAAAAAAATTTCTCTAGTGCACGAAGAAGGTACTGTGTTTTAAGAATTCTTTCGTACGAGTTGAATCGCTTGATCTGAATGTTTGTTTGTCGAATAGAACTTCGTGAACTATATCTATAATAAAAAGCAAGCAAAAGATTTTCTTAAAAGTTCATTCTTGAAGGTTTTCTATACGTTTAGTAAATTTTCATTCGACTACATGTAATGCGTTGGAAAACCGTTTACTTGTAGTATTCGATTCAGTATTCTATCCTTTTGTATTGAAATTGATTAGAAGTATGCGATTTTCAAGATATTAACTTCATTTCATAGATATTAACTTGAACACATAATTTATTCTTTCAAACCTATTCGTCTCTCTCATGAATTTGTAAATTCTTCAATGTTCTTGAACATATATCATGAATAGGAACGTTAATAATTATTTTATAGTTGATTTTTTTGTTTCTCTTGAAATCAAGTTTTTGTTGTTTCTTTGTTTAGTTTCCGTTTGCCAGAATTTTATCGAACAGATTACTATGGAATGTTTCTTGTTGCAATCATCGATATAAACTGTTCGTCAGTGGCATTGGTAATTATGAATGTTTAGAAATTAAATTAATACGAAAGTTCTATTTTTTTTTATTTTCGAATTCTTTCAGCGTCTTTTACCTAATTACAAATCGAATGTACGTTCAACTGATCAATCATTATGTCTTGATGTAATGTCTTCATTAGCATCAAATGATCATCTTATTGAGGCATGTCAATTATTTGAACATCTTTCATCATTATCAAAATTATCGGCTCAATCATGGTTTCAATATTCTGAATGGCTAATATCATTGTCGAAATTTCATGAAGCATATGAAGCTCTTGAACAAACGTTAAGACTCGATTCACAGTGCAATGAAGCACGTTTATCATTATCAGCATTACAAAAGCAAATCGGAATGAACGAGCAAAGTCAACATACTTTAGCTGAAGTTGTTAGTCGACCAATAGTAAAACAAGAATTAAATGAAAAAACAGATTTCCGCGATGATAACGATGATGATGATGAACAACAAGAAGTAACTGTTGAAAAAATTCATTTATTAGTCGAACGTTGTATAACACTTTATGATCAAAATCAACTGACGTTCTTTATTCCATGTGCAATGCAATTATTTTTTGGTTCAATCAAATATTTATTAACCGTCGATTGCTCAAAGCGTTTAATTAATTGTGGAACACGTGCACGTCGTCTTGAATTAATACAAAAGCTAGTCGATGAGAAACGTATTATATTAAATCCATCATATACAAGAATAAATACTGTTTTAAAAAATCGCATTGTTGATTTATATGGAAAATTTTGTGACGTACTTATACATATTAAGCGACATGATCTTCTATTGAGAGTTACTGCAGCTGGAACCGTTATTCCATTTCTTTATGCAAGAATTGATTGGTAATGTCTTTGTTTGTTTTTTCGTCCACATTTGAATCGTTGAATAAGATTGATTCCGTGAGAGAATATAACAAATCACCATTATGCGTTCAATTTTCTTCAACAAAATGAAATCCTACGTGATTTAAACGTTTCTCTAGTTTAGTTTTAAATTTGCACGTTTCAAAAACAATTGCTATAAGATAGATCGTTGAGTTTTCATTTCGACTCCTATCTTTTAAAAAGATTGTGACAAAAATTGATTTCAGTTTAGTTGCATGGATAATTATTTTTTGAATGACACCTAACACTTTCTCAATGAACTGATGCACTACAACAAAAACATCATAGTTTCCGTTGAAAATTTCATGAACGATATTGTTCTTTTTTTTACATTGATAAATGTTTCGAATATTAATTCATATCAGTGGAATTATCGATAGTGAAACTGTCAAACTTTTTCATGGAAAATCGAACATTCTTGACCCTAGATAGGTCTATTATACCTATGTCATTATCAATTAAACACTGGTGATAATCAACACTTAGAAATCAAACATTTTGTTCTCCATTCTTTTGTAACGTTATACGGAAGCAGTTTTCTTCCTTGACATTTTTAGCAGTGTAGTTGATTTTTATCTGAGTATATTAACATTGTATAATGGATTCGAAAATGAAGTCTATTTCTATTTGGTTTCTAGGTGTTGAATTACTCAATGACACATACTATAGTCGATGTTCGTCATTGAAATAGGATATCACTGAAAAACTAGACGGATAGGATTTCAACATTGAATAGTTTATGCATACGACGATCGGATAGTCAGAAGAAAAATTCTATAGATTGAATTAACACATAGACACAAAAAAATGATACATCATTTTATTTATCTAATTCTTTTTTCTTTTATCTTGAATTATTAACAACTAGTCTTACAATCAATTGCTATTTTAAGGCATTACTCATGATGTTTCCCTTTTGTGTACTCAAAAAGTGAGTACACTCTAGAATCGGTCAGTCTGTCCGGCAGTCTGTTAACACGATAACTCTTTACAAATACATTCGATTGAGCTGAAATTTTGTGCACGGAATTGTCTCATGATTATCTCGGTTGAATTCGAGGATGAGAAGGATCCGGCAAGAAATGGCTGAGTAATCGAAAAAGTTGTCATTTTTCACCAAACAATCCCTGAGGTGGGGTACAGGGATTTTTTCAAAAACAACTTTTTCCTCAGAATTATTCGCAACGTATATAAATCGACTCAGTCTTTAACGTTGATGCCGAATCTGATATTAGTTTTGAAACAAATCGCAGTTTTCTAGAAAAACATCGCCTGAAAAAGGTCTCGACATACACAAAAACTGCATCCCGAAACTAAATTGCCTAGATATGTCTCAGTTGACCAGGAGTGTTGGGGTTTCCCAAAAAGGTTTCCCAAGATACTTCTTCCGTGCACACATTCTAGAATTGCTGATTTGTCTCATTCACTTTTTGAAGTACACATAACTCTCGGACATAAGTCTGAAGTTTTCACATTTATTTGATTTAGAATACCAACAAAAAATAAAACTTATTTTTCCTTCATAGGTTAATTCTTACTGAATTTCTATTATTTATAAGTTTAATGTTGCAACAAAATGGTGATCTTGCTTTTCAAACATGTCGAGAAATTTTTCGGTGTTATTCAAAATCATCAGTCATACAAAATTTATTTGCATTAACAGCAACAATAACACCAAGTGTTCGTTTACAAAAGTTTTGTGTACGTTCATTACAAAAACGACCAAATTCACCAATACTTCATCATATGGTTGGTAACTTTGCATTAATTGGTGGAACATACCGTTTAGCTATAATTCATTTTATGAAATTATTCCGTTTAACACCTGATGAGCCACTTGTTTCATTGTTACTTGCCATTTCATTTGTACATGTTGCTTGTCAAAAATATGCTTATTCAAGACATCAACGTGTTTTGCATGCACTTGCTTTTCTTAAAAAGTATAGAAATCTACGCGGCGAATGTACAGAAACATATTACAATATAGGTCGCTTGATGCATTTTCTTTCATTACATTATGCTGCTGCTTATTTTTATCATAAATGCTTGGAAACTGAATCGCCTATTGTTGACAGTGATGATATATATGGATTGAAATATCAAGCAGCTTATAATCTTGCTTTAATTTATAAAGCAAGTAAAAATGAAAAATTTGCTCGACACATTATTCGAACATATATGACTTTGTAATTTCCATGCAAAAAATATTTTTGTCTATTTTCAAATAAATCCTCATACATTCAATAATAAATTATGAATTGGCATGTAAAGTTAAAGAACATGGCAAAAATATAGAACAGATTAATTTGTTTCTTTTATCATTATATATGTCTTATCAAGTTTTTGATTTTGAAAAAGTTGAACTAGTTGGCTCTAATTTATTTCTTCTTTCTTAAATTATGTGTACTAGAAATTTCGACTTACATCTCAAAGTGACAATGAATGGTTTATCTCACTCTTTTATCGCATCTGTAAAGAGAAATGAATGCTTAAATTTGTTGTCAACATCAATCCTTATATTCATACTCTTAATCTCTAGAACCATATTTTCATTCAACAATACACTATGTACATTAGACTCAGATTTTGCCTATTGGAAGATTTATTGCAATCAAACTATCGATCTTTTTATTCGGGATTTCTCTATATTCTGCATTTAAATCAGTAAATGGCTAGTGATATTTATATCAAATAAATGACTAGAATGCCAAAAACATATCTTCAATATTCGAGCACATTGTAAGAGCATGAAAAAATGTTTATGCGTTTGAGTTCTCAATAAGACTTCAAAATTAGTTCATAACGTATGACTTTCTTACTCCGGATTCTCAAGTATCTCATGCACATACTGCTAGATATTCGTCTAGGATACCCATCAAAAGTAAAGTACATACTAAAGAAAAAGACAATCGGCCATGAATGATATATTCGAACTAGCTGTAAAATTGATTTATAATCTTACGTCTAATGATGTTTATTTCACCTCTTTATAGTATTCACTGGCAAAGAACTAAAAAAGGGTGGATTCAATTTGAGGAATGCATATTCAAAAAATCGATGACCAGCAATGAGGTTCGGTTCTTTGTTGAAAATAACATAGTTGCGTTGTCGCAAGCTTTCAAAGAAAGCATGAATGTCATTTGGATCTTTTGGATGAAGTTCCACTAGAATTTGCTGTGGTAGAAAATTTGTTGGTGATTTCATGAGGATGGGAAAAAAATAATATTCACCACCTTCGATATCAATTTTAAATATGTCAATTTTTCGTTTGGTATGATTTAATTCTTGGACGATAGTTGACCAGTTCTTAGAATTTTGTGGATTAATACCATCTCCGAAAGTAATTTGATGAAATATACACGTGTTGTTCGGACAAACATATCGATCGCGATCGAATGTATGAATTTCGCAATTCGGCATTATTTTTTTCAAGTCGACTTCGAAACTAAAATCACCATGGGATCCAACACTGTATACTAAACAATCGTGCCGAAATTTCAGTCGATAGGGATCACATATCCATTTGCCACCGTCACCCATCCGGCCGATTCGTCTTGCATGTGAACAATGGAAATTTGGTTCCCAATTCGCAAGGAAAAAGATGTTGTTCTTTCGTTTCATCATATTTTCTTTATCTTGCGTTTGGTAGACGTTTTTACGCTCATTCCAAACATTGTCAGGTTCACAAATGAAGTCATCACTTTCGATCAATGATAAATGACAATTACGGACAATGGGGAAAACTATTTTCGAGCATGCTTGTCCATACCAATAGAATACAATCGATATGACGATGATTGAGAATAATGATATGGTCACTGCTAACGATGGAACTTGCATTTCTCGAAGATTATCAATCAACAGAGAAAATACTGAAATGAAATGAAAAATCCATTTGTTAAAGGATACAAGAAAGAATTACTCACTCTCTGTCTCTGTGTTGCAACATGATCAGATAAAATCTCGAGATCATAACTTAGGGTAAGCGTAAATCAATTCATTTTTCTACTACAACTACTTCTTAGTTTATGTACGAATAATTTCTGTTTGAAAATGAAACAAGAAAAATACTAAGTAATGCTCACTTGACTAGGGATCTTGTTTGTTCCACACCTTTTAAGTTTATCTCTTGAGCTTATCCTAAAGAATTTTAAAGATGTTTTTCTTTTCATTCATATAAGCATGCTTTCGAACATAAAGTCGACGATAACAAAAACGTATTTTCGTTTCCATGGCTTGTATTCAAAACCAAAACGTCAAGATACTAGGGATCGACTCATGTCAGTCAAAAACTCATGCGATTGACTCATAAATCATAGAATACGTGCGATACGAAGTCATCTTTTTCAACTGGTGTGTAACTCAACTTTTTTCTAGTATTACCGTCACAAATCATGTATGAAATGAATATTTGGCCTCCTTAATGTGATCTCAAATAACTGAATGATTTAGCTGCAGCCACTGTTTTTCAAACTTTGATACAGTGTATAAAATGTATGAAAGAAAAAGTCATATTTTTTGAGACTCCTGTAACTAGATACAAAAAGTCACAAACATGAGTAAGTAATAGCATCAAGTTATAAGGACGAAGATTTGCCCTTTACTCTTCATCTCAAAAGACATGCTCTTTAAATTCACAAGCAATTTGTTGTGAATAATTCAATCAGTACAGTGACTATAGAGATACGCATGATATCGATAACAGTTTTTCTTACCAGCCAAGTTAGAAACAATGAATGTAAAAATATTCTATTTCGATAGTACATCATGTGTACAGAGTCATATGCAACTGTTTATTATACGTGGCAATTACAAATTGATCAGTCGTCCTTGGTGCGAAGCTGATGAATAAAGAGTTAACGATTCATACTTTTAGCAAGACTAAAAAAGTGCTAGAATGTATGAATGGCAATGTAAAGCTAATCCTAATCTGCAGAAAAAGCTTATTATTTCTAGACAAGAGATCAAACAAAACTTTGGTTCTGTTTTGAGACTGAAACAGAAACAAGATTATTCTTATTAAAGAAACCATGCTTTCGTATGATAAATCTCATATAATGAGTGATTTGCTTGAAAGAAAGAATGCTCGTTCAATATTTTGGCCTATGAGATATCTGATGAGTACTTGTCAAATTCGTATCTTATAATTTCTAACAAATACTTATGTTTCAATATGAACGTTGATCTCGTACGTTGGTTTTCTGATTTTTTTCACTATAAATGAGTACAAAAATGTTATCCAATACATACATTGCGAAGATAATCAGTCTGCCATACCGTTAAAACTGATCTCCAACGCCTTCCAGCAGTAGAACATGAATAATAAACTTGTGCCTACTTTGGTATTTGCTGCAGGCTGTACAAGTTGCTGTTGTATTTGAAAAATGAATAGAAACTACATAGTACATACCAAAATTATCGAAAACTGCATAGTATACTACTGTATCAGTCTATGCCCAGCCAAGCAAAATTGGTCGAAAATGCGTTTAAGCGCCCAAAAGAGGATGGGAAACCGAGAAAAAGTGAATGTGTTTGGATGACAATCAAGGTTCTCGATTTTGAGTGAAAAACACTCATTTTCCCCCTTCTTGCACGTTCAATCATATTTTCAGCAAAGAAAAGCTTGTAAATGCATAGAATAAAAGAAAAAAAGTGGTCGTTTATCACACTGTCGTTATCAATGACGGGATCATGCTAAGAGTTCTTAAGTGTTAAAAAGACGACCATTTTTTCTCTTTTTTCTATGCATTTACAGGCGCTTTTGATTGAAAACGCGATTAAACGTACTAGAAGGGGACAATGAGTATTTTTTACTCACAACCACGAACCTAAATTGTCATCCAAACACGTCCAAATTTTCTCGATTTCCCGTCCTATACTTGGGGTGCTTAAACGCATCTTTGAAAAATTTTTTTCTTCTTGGGTATCGTTTGCAAAAAGAATCTGTGCTGTCCTATGACTTAGTCTAACTAAAGTTTAGTAGAAAAGTTATCACAGTCAGTTTGAATGTGTTATAGAAGTCAAACCGAAATTGCCCGTCGAATCACGTTGTAATTTTACTATCGGAACGAACATTTGTTAGCACAATCGCTGCAGAATTGAAATGTGAAATACGATTTACCTAAAACCGCCTAGTTACTTTAAAAATTTCTTTTTTAAAATGAATATAGCGGCTCAAACATCGACATGATTTTTAGTTTAGAGCGTAGAACTTAAAGAAGGGAATGATCTATATGTGCACTAGACTTTAATGATCGATGATTTCTGATACTGCTTTGAAACTGACTATGAGGGTTTCCAGAACTCGTCTCACACAGTCTGTGCTGATTTCTAGAATTTATCTATCAGACTCTACAATGATCAACTAACTGATTAGATCTTAATTAATCATTTGAAAACAATATCAGTAACGGTCTGTGGAGGGGTAGGGTGCGGATGGATTCAAAATTACTACCCTATACACTTTCGCACTCCTTTCCAGAAAGAAAATCCCAGGTCTCTGTAAATTGCTGTGACTCCAATTTAGACGGCCGTTCCTACACCCTAATTTAAGATAAACGACTCTGTTGGTACCGTACTGTATCGTAATAATGGCCCATGATCTAGGACCGTATTCTCACCATTCTGTTACCGTATTCATATCGTATATCGACCATATACGGTGGTACTTCTGTTAAAATATAGAGGATTAATCTGGAGGCCGTTTACAAGCCGTATTTAACCATATACAACCGTAAACGTTCGGTTTTCTTCCTTCTTGCACGATGCACACAATTATTATCCGAAAGTTGCCTGCTATCAATTAGAAAAAAGAGAGAACTTAATATCCTTCAATATGATATGAAAAAAAAATGAATCCTTCGCTGTTTTTCGCTCACATGTAGTTTCAAGCAAGTGGATATTGACTGTGGATTTATATGCTTCTCTTCGTCGACTTTCATTAGAAATACAAAAATCTGATATTTGATGAAAAATTGTGTATTGTGATTGGCAGAATGACTTCGATTTTTCGGTAGTTTTTAATCTTATTTAGAAAAGTTTTCACTTCGAAAGTTCAATCCTAGAAACTTTTGAAGACATCCTTCTACATATTTTACTCACATGATACTATTATTAATTTATTCGATATCACTGATTCGACCAACTTCCCTTATTTCTGAGGAAAACCATTCTGAAAATGACATCTAGCACAAAGCAAATATTGTCCAACGGCAAGATGCTTTTAATGACATCAAGAGATAGTCCAGGCTTGATGATATCTATAGTAGAGAAAATCTCGATTATATCTGTGACTGTTCTTTAGAAAATGGAAAGTACGTCAGATATCGCCTCTCCCTACCCCTCATCCTTCGAACTTCTGTATCTCTATAACGGTTCATCTGCTTACATACACTGAAATTCTTAATTTCTTGCTAACTTCGTTGGGTCTATGCACTGTGAAAGTATCAGCCAAATCGGTCTGATCGATTGAGCAAGGTTCTATTGAAAGTAGCTGTGGCTAACGTGCAATACATCCTATGTAATACTCACTTTTACTTTGACTCTTAATTTTTGCGATAGACGTTAAAATTATTTTCATCAAATACAATTCATTGATTTAAATTGGCAAGGTTGAAAGATTTCTCCATCGTCATAAAACTATTCAAGCTTGTTAATTATAAGTCGTACTCGATTCCTTGATTAAATTGCATTTTTTCTCTAGTGTCGATCTGGAAAATGCTGAGTAATTCATCTATGCTATTATGCATATTGAACTATATTGTAAATATAATAATTCATATTGCTCTTTTAAAACAACACAGGTCCATGTGTAAAAATATGCATAATCTGCACTATGAGTATTTTTAATACAAGAATTTGAATACTCATTAATCAAAATAATTTCTATTAATGGTTGTGAAATGTGAATTGCAAGTAATATATAGTCGAGTGTCAAGCCATAGTACTATTTCGTTGTCAAATTACTCACTCACCACTGAATGTTAACATAATAGTGAAGAAAACACGTCTCTAGATTAAAAATATTTTAGACATAATACTCTCTTAATTTTATCTAGATGTCAGTATTCTCAGAAATGAAATTTAATTGTCTTTGTAGTTTTTCCCTCAAATTATTTCTTTGAACAAATATTGCCTCGACAATATTTTGCTGTTGATGTAGAAGGGATTTATGCAGGAAGAGTGAACTGTGAATGATTCAATTTTGTGTCATTTTAGTAATCGACAAGAATTACTTACGGTATGAAATAATGTAATCAAGTTTTGTGAATATCGGTTGTAGTAAATTATTAATGTTTATCCTCAATATTTTAGGCACTTCTAAATCATTCTTTGAACAGATGAGTCGCAAATCATGTGGTATATCAAAGTCTCGCTCTGTAAACGAAGACAAGAAGTAATAAAAGAATTCCTATGAGTGATGACAATGAAAAACTCAACATTAAGGGTGACAGAGAATGAGTCAACCATAGTTCACAACAGTTGTCTTCTTCGAAAGGTAGTACTACTTATCCCCCCCCCTGTGTTACCTCGTGCCAAGGATCAGAGGCGTCACTATTGAAAGTACCAGGTGCCACAATAATTGCTTGAGGCAAGCAATGTTAATAAGATAGAACATAGTTGAATATGGGTGACGATCCAATAATATATTTGATTGAGAGAAAAGAAATGAGAACAAGAACTAGCAAGCAAATAACTAGCAAGAGTGACGAGAGAAGAGAGAAGAGAGTAGTTGAGTTTGAAGTAGAGACGCTCGAACGACGAGCGGCAGATGTTCGAAGAATGAATATAGACATATCTCAATGAAGAGAGAGATATAAAGTAGAGTGAGTAGATGAAGAAGAGAAAAAAGAGGGGGTGCCTATAATTTAATTGACATTTTTAGGTGCAAAAATAAAAAAACAGGGACACTAGAAAGTGAAGCAAACAAGTACCAAGGTCTAATAATAATATTCGCCTGTACTCCCGCTCGATCTATTATTGGTAAAATTTTAGGCTGTACCGCCTACGGGCGAAAATTATCATTACACATATTTTCTCTTAAATTGTACAGTTTCCGATGCATTTTTGCATGCTGATTACGAAAATTATAGTTATTTAGCATAAATAGCAATGTGTGATATTCAATATCTACAACTAGTAGCTGCTTTTTTTTGGTCATTTCCCCTTCTTCCAAAAGTTTAAATCGCCGTATTAGGGATCATGATCTTTTCCGAATCATTTTAAATATTTCCCAAGCCTTTATAAAACTATATTACTGATAAAAACTTCACTTTTAATAGTGAATTTTTCAGTGAAGTTATAAGTTACAAAATCTTTCTGATGCACTAGAAAACAAGTGCATCAGTGAGTACTATTTAACGTTAGATAATACTCATTAATAGAGCTATTGTCTACGATTATTTTATTTTTATTTTGTTAAGTAGCCTCTGTTGTAAACGTAGTACTATTCTCGTCATCTCTCATGTAACTACAGATGAGACATAGAGTCATAATATAGCCTAAGGGTCAATATTTGTTGAAAGTGATCCTTATCTTTTTAATTTTTTTCAATTACTAAAAATGTGCAAGGTTTGATTCGTTGACCAAATATCCTTACATCCAATCTCAACAAATAAATATTTAAAAGAAAAAATTCAAACGAGGTTACAGTCCACGTAGGAAACGTCATTTCCTTTCTTTTTAGATCGGTGCGATATGATTCTTATTAAAAATCGAGATACGACACATGTTTTTCAGTATAGATTAAATATAGTATACCTTGCGACAAGAACATTTTCATAATTCTTCAGTGAAATGTTAAGTATGAACGAAACTTCAACTATCTGCCATGATGACTAGGAAAATCTATGAGAGAAAAATTTGGGAATCTCTCGGCTGTAGTAGAAAACAACACGTTATTGAATTGATAAGTTTGTCCACTGACCACGGTAGAGATGCATGCGAGCATTACGATGACTGAATATATTCTGAGGATTACAACCATATAGATAGAAAAATTTATAGCTCGGCACGGCCAAGCGTTACGGAATTTCAGTTTTTGATATCGTCGTCTTTGTAACTTCTTTATAATATAAGCAAATGTTCGGAAATTTTTATCAGACGTAGAGCTTGCTTAGATCTATCATTGATTAAAATGTCATCTATTTCTCTTTAACTACAGCAGAGTTATCCCAAAAGTAGTAACCATACGAAATTTCAAAAACATTTGATCTGTTTTAGAGCAACCAAGAGTAAATCATTTTTATACAAAAGAGCGAAGAATTCAAATGAATGTTGCATTCAAAAATTTTTGAGCTGCTAACAACCTGTTAGAATATCAGGTCGTGTCTGATCCACTTTTCCTTCATCAAATAAAAAACCTTAAAATATCGCGCGTTACAGAATTTCATTTCGTGACGGAATCTCATATTTTCTTTATTTTATGCAGAAGAAGGTTTCATAACTTACCAATTCAAACTGTAAATATAAAACTGATCTTTTTTCTGATACATGAGTACCATGAAAATTGTCTTATCTTTCGAGTATATTGCTTCTATTCTTACAATAAAATCTCATAAAACCCGTCGACTATTTTTCAGACAAAAATGAAATGTAAAAAAGTAAATAAACTACACGTTTTTGATGAAATTCGTCGACAGAATTTTATTTCAACATGAGTGGAGCGAAAAATTGGGGTTTATATCACACCTCTCGTAGTTTACAACAAGTTTGATAATCTGTTGATGGCACACTTCCGATTTTCGGAATGTTCTCTATCGCTTTCCAATTTTAAATCTTCCCCAGACGAGAGCGCTGATCATTTGCCGTGTCAGGCTATGTAAACAACAATATACGCAATTGAATACATAGGAATTTCACCGAATAATGATCGAAAAAAAATTGTTCCGAATTATGAAAAACCACATTTTAATAAGTTCAATTTTTTTTAATCAAATTGAAATCGATTAGAATTATACATTTTAAAATCATTTTCTACTAGTTTCAACGTAAGCAAATCAAAATAGCCTTGACTATAAATACTTGCAATTTAGCCTATTACATATCAAAAGTATTAAAAATCAACGATAGTATTTTCTATTGATTTTCAAAATATAATAACTACAACCGATGCTTAGCGTAGAGTTATAATCAGTCCAATTCGAAATATATCATAATTAACAATAAATTTATGATTGTGTCTGTTTATTCTGTTAAATAATCACTAAAAAAAACCTACAACTATGGTGGCATTCAATCTCATACAATCGTTCTTTTTTACCTAGCAAAGTTCAAGAAAATAAACTGTTTTATTTTTGATTAGAATAATTATATGAACAATAGTTTTCTTTTTCTTCTCTAATGGATAGCTATGTCATTCATAAGATTTTCGCATAAAATGAAATTCGCAGCAACAATCTTGACAAAGAGTATACATATACATGCACTAATGCGCAAGTCTCAGCACGTGATAATTCGTAGAATCATTTTGTATGCGTGCATCTATGAGACCATGGTATTAATACGAATTTCTATTCATGATCTTCGAGAGTCATACATTACCGAAAGTATTTATGAAAGACTACTTTATTTCAACGGATAAATTAGAATCAAGAACTGCAGAACATTTTATGAAGAGATTCATAAAAATACTTGAACCATATAGAAACCTTCGATATAGTAAATGAGAATCACTTTTATCGATTTTCTAATGTTTACTACAGACTCCTGTAACAAATCCTCAAGTCGTCAACACGATTTAACACCAATTTAGTCCTCGATCAATTCGTCAGTGTACTAACAGAAAAAATTCCAAGAACTATTCATAACAATAATGAATCGCACAATTATACTCACTGCCAAAGATGATTGCACATTGCCAGAACAAGGGGTTGTACTTTCACTTACCGAAAGGAAAGTCGTGAAAATCAAACATTTTTCCTCTTCTAAGGATAGTAAAGTTCAAAATTCTATTTTTCATTCCGAAAGAAAAATGAAATAATTATCCTTCTTCATAACCACTTAAAAAAACGAAAAGAAAATAAAGTAGAAAATTCACTGTTATTGTTTTCGCCTAACAACACTAATTACCACACGGCAAGAGAGCATCAAAACAAAACAAATCGGCACTAAAATTATTCATTCGACTCCTTCCAAGAACAAACGTAATGTTCGTGTTGATAAATCAAGGATGAAATAAAGGAAATTCTTTTATTCTATTTGCATTCATAAAAATTTTTAATAACTGTCAGAAAAGTAAATCATGCAAAGGGAATAGAACCGCATCGACTCATTTATTCCATTCTTCTCATTCGATGTTTGACAGCAACGAGAAACATTGAACTCAGAAAAAACATTAATTGAACAAAAACTATTCGATCTGTTTGAAAAAATGTCACAATCATCAGGATACATTTGAATTCAGAAAATTTAAAATAAAGCAACATATTTCTCTATCATTTGACTGTTTTTCGTAGCTCGTGGTTTGAATCTATCGGATTAGCACAATCAACGAAAGAACAGCGTGAAATTGATTCGTTGCATTCTATTTCTTTCATGAGATACTGAAGAGTTATGTTACTATGTGTGAATCATGTGGTCAAGTCAAAGATTTAGCAGTCTTTTATATTATCAGATTGAATCATAGAAGAAGAGAATGAAGAGTATTTAAATGATTAGAAATTTTCGTCATTTTAATAATTTTTGTTATCGGAAACCAATACGATTCTAGTGAACAAACAGGACATATACCACTCGGGAACATTGATCATATTCAATGAGCAGAAAATAACAGAACCGAGATTATAAGTGACGTTTTATATGATAGTCACATATGTGATCAAGATGACGATAGAACACACATGTTCGATTATGTATCATTCGATGTGATAGTGTTTTACCTTATCTTTGGCATAAAAACAAATATTACAGTAACAAGCATTTGGAAAAGTCAGATAAATAAGTGGGAAAATGTTTTTTCATCACACAAGAAATGATACGTAAGTGATAGAAAGATAGACTGAGAGCGAGAAATAAGTCTCTCATTGTGTATCAATGACTATGTGAACATTTTAAAAGTATTATTCCACCGGTTGCTCCCCGATTCATCCCATCTAAAATTCGTCCTATCCTAATTGACTCTTAACTCGTCCCTTGCTTAATTGGTATCTAATTTTCCTGAATGTCGTGATTAGTAGTATCTATTGAACACTAAGTATACTGATCAAAACACATTATATCTCGTTGGTCCTCTGGTGTACGAAAAAAACTCGGGAAAAAACAGCATAAAGCCAAAGTCTTTTATCACTCTAGTAAATCAAATAACTATCATGTTAAAGTTCATATATAGCGAATGTTCAAAACCTGTGTTGAACAATCAAGTATATCAATATTCAAGAAAAGGGAATGCAAAGCAATCTATTAATGACGCTGCCGCGATCGTAGTTGTACAAGTTCTCTTTCAAGATGTTCAAAGTGATCTAACAATTATTCGCTCACCATTCGCTCATGCTTGTCAATCGATTAGTCATACAAAAACTTTCATTGATGAAGGCAATGCTATCAGAGCATTGTAGAATGAAAAACAGAATTACAGAAGAAGCTTCTGTGCACAACCGGAAACCAAGAACATTTAGTAATCACATTGACGCCCAATCGACCTGGTTGCTCGAACAGTATACAAACGGAGAAATATCTGATTGAAAATTAGCAAGTCCCTGTAGAAAAGCCGTGAAAATGAAACTGGTCAAAAAATAGAACAAATAAATATAGCAGTACCGTTCATGTGATCTTATTTTTCTTTGATAATAAATAGTTCTTTCTCTATAATACAATATATTGTTTCATCGACAATTGGGGAAGGACTAGGAGTGGTCGAAAAAAGACAGGGACGAGTTGAGAACAATTTAAATTGGGACGGATTTGAAATGGGACGAATCTGGAATGAACTATTTCCACCCAAGCAAGTATCAGTTTTTTTCCACTCTTCGTTTGGTCTTGAAAAGATAATGACATATAGTAATAGAATGCATATAATTTAAATATACTAAATTTATACTGATACCATACATTGAAGCAATTCTGATATTCTTTATTTCCTATTGTCTTTTAAAAAGATCGTTCTGATTTGCACTGACTTCTCGATGAATAATCCTGCTTGTTTGCCCTTACTGCTACTATGTAAATAGAATTTCAATGTCACAATACCAGGATAGTTTACTGAACATAGAATCTATCAAAATGACTTTTAGATAATCTGGAAATAGAGGAAAGTTAGTAATCATTGCCGTGAGTGATTTACACAAATGGCTGAAAAGCAAATGTATGCTTGCATCCATGATAATCGTAATAAATAGAAGTAGTTATCTTCAGTTGCGACAGATCATGAATCGATGCAAAAAAATTCTAAGAGAGACAAGAGCAAACGGTTCGGTGCTCAGATATTATGTCTACCTTTGCCTAATCGTACGAGATCATAGGAAAATTATATACCAAAAATCATGGCATGTTTAATAAATACATCACGTCCTACTCTAAGATATTTACAGGTTCTCTTCCTGTTCGCTAAGATATATTACTATATGACAAAACAAGTTGGATATCCCTGGTAAGAAAAGAATTCTAAAATCTGCTTTAAACCAGTTATCAACCAAAGAAATCATCAACAATTAATTGAAAATATGAAAATTTCGGTTTAATACTATGAATAAGTATTCGTTTGTATTAATTTTACCTGGTTAAACTCATCAATTAAAATCTATTTCAAGAAAATCAAACGATTATTTAAATAGTTCTCCCATTTTTATCGATTCCGATTGTACCTATTGATTATCTAGATAACAAGTGAAAAGAATCAAATGATTTTATACAGCAGTGAAATGAAGTATATGTTGGTAGAATTGGTGTTTTGATTGTTTTTCTCATAAGTTTTAAATCACTAAGAAATGTCATCATTAACTTTCGTTGAAAATTTTATTGTATATTTTGATTTAATCCATTAAGAACTGACACTATTACTTAGACTATTGAGTTGTAAAGTTTCTGATCAATCCAGTTCTTTTGACACCAACGATGAATATCGTGACAGCACTAACATAACGAACTATATAAATTAAATTCACTAAATTGAGTGTGTGCGTTATGCCCACTCGGAAAAATGAGAAAAAACATATCCATGGAACCAACTGAAATTCCTCAACTTAGAAATATACAGTTCACTTGTGTATTAACAAAAAACTTACACCACATAATTTGTAATTTTTTTCTCATACTTTTGATCTCACGGGTGATGATATTTTGCCATCACACATGTTATTTTTCATACTAATTAAAATTCATGTTTTGAAAGAAATTTCAAAACCTCCGATAGAATTTTATAATTGATTAAAATAAGTCATTTGTCACATGTATGGTAATCGAATAATTGAAGGATCTGTGCAATCTTAACTGAAACAATTTATATATACGAAATATATTCAAATTAAATATATTTGTTAGATGTAATGTTTCCAAGTATTTTGCAACGTTCATCTTCACATTTTGATGACAGAGAACTCTCCGTGATACTAAGAGAGACCTTGCAGTGTTCATGCTTATGGGCTGCTAATCCAAATTTTTAACCATTTTATTGAATAGTTAATCTGTGACGCGAGATCCATAGCAAGATCAAACGAAGGTATTTCATACTGAGATTCTGTCGAAGAACACCTCCAATGATTCCTAACATATAATGAAATTTTCAACGAAGACGGATGTTTTCATTTTGAGATAATTCATTTTTTTTACAGCTATATTATGGAAGTTTGTCTGCTATAGGTGTTAATTTTTTTTTTAATTCAATATACATTTTTAGCTGAAATTATATATAATTACTTGATATTACTGTGAATACCCTGTTGAACGTATAAAGTTCAGTACAATAGTAATATTTCCAACCAACATTCCATAAATATGAACGCTTTTAAATATTTCTTATAGTATCATAGAAGACTAATCATAGGCAAAATATTACATCGAAATTGTGAGATTAGTTGGAGTACTTTTCTTTCATCAAAGACAGTCTTATGCTTATCAGACATGAATAAATAAATAAAAATCATAAAAAAATTAGAACTCCATGCAAGAAACTTGGTAAAAGCTTCTACCGTCAATATAATTGGCTAAAGTCGAACAAGAAATAAGAATTGATTAAAATGAATTAATAATCAATCATTGGTCAAGTCGATATTAAGGTATTCTACGTAACAAAAATAAAGGGGAAAATCAACTTGCGTAAATAATAACAACGACCCTTCGAGATGTGTCATTTTCTATTTGACTCCGAGACTGGTCCAGGTTTAGTTATTAGATGAAGATGATAAATTAAGATATATTTTTTGAAGCAAATGTTTTGTTTATATATCGAATTAGCCTTTTTATGTTAATATCGGATGCATCGCTCACTCTTATGGATAGTGCCACAATTGTGATAGAAACCCGACAATCTTCATGTAAGTACGTGGTTCAATTTTAGCTTCTTCTTGAACATTGCATGTTCGACTCAAATATTTGACGTATTAAATTAAGATTAGTGTCATTCTATTATTGACTAGATCTCTAGCAAAAATTCTATTGAAATCTGATAGAATTCAGTGTCTGTCACAGCTTAATAGTACGAAAGTTCAGACTGGCATTTACAGTATCTACAATAATTATTCGGATAAGTTTATTTTCATTCTTTTGCTTCCCTCTCCCGCCACCCCCCCCCCCTACTCTGATAGCTACGAAGAATCTAAAAAGTGACTCTAGTGCAGAAAATTGTTTCCGATAAGAATATAAGAAAATCACATTCATAATTAGATTTCTAAAGACAGGGTCTCCTGAAAACCCAAATCCTAAATTATCAGCGTCCCTAACATGCAAATATAATTTTGCTTTGGCTAGATGGAACGATACAGTAAGCAATTCTCTACAAAATGGGACCCCTTCGAACTGTCTGTGACATTTTCTGGTTGAGATACGGAACCTTAATTTTAAGCCAAAAATGGTTTTTTTCTTACAAACTGATAAAAAACGACTTTTGGACCATCCCTAAGATTACTGTAACTCAGCCGAAACTGTCACAGAGAGCTCGGAGAAGTCTTATTGTGCAAAGAATTACTTGCTACATCGTTCGATTTAGCTTAAACAAAGTAATATTTGCACGGTTGGGGTGCTCAAAATTTAGGATATTGGTTTTCAGGAGACCCCGTCATTTGAAATCCAATTATGATTTTTATGTCCTTGCATTCTTGTGGGCAACAATTTTCTCTACTAGAATCACTTTTTATATTCTTCTTAGCTGTCAGGGCAGGGGGCAAAAGGATGAACATTAACCTGCCCGAATAATTATTGTAGTTACTGTAAGTCATTCGATACAGATGAGATCGAGCAATTTTACTTGGTTTAAAAATTGAATTGAAGAGTTTTTATGAACTAGAAAAGCTTTCCATATAGCAACGGCATTTCTTAACAACATAAGAGAGTAGAAACAAAAATGTTTCTGTGAGAAAAACAGACGAAGTTAGCATGAGATCTGATTGTCTAATTATTATGAAAACTTATTACTGATGTCACAGTAAACTATCCGAGAAATAACATTCTTAAAATTGAGAGTTTGCTGGTTTCGTGAGTAAAATAAAGAAGTTCGTGAGATCGATATTTTCAATACTCAGATTTCTTCGAAAATTCTTTTTTTTCCAGAATCAAGAAAATGACTGAGTGAATGTTCTCAAGAGCCCCACAACATGTAGTGGTGTATTTGTGACCAAGCCGTTTGTTAATTTCTATTAATAATACAACAACAATAATAAAAATTTGCTGAGACATAATATTCAACACAATCTAATAAGAGGCTGTTTTTCGATGGCTTATCCATCGTTCAAGAGAATGGAAATACATGAAATTAGATTATCATTCTTACCTTAATTCATGTTTACAATTTTTATTTATGATGAGGTATGGGAAGCGAGGGAGTTCTCTATTTCGAATAATTTCTCAGTAGTACTGCACCAGTTTTTTGTAAATGTTAATGTTTGATGGGAAATTGTTCAAAAGAACACATCAATAAAGTATTTAGTGCTTTTGATTTCAATTCATTTTTAAAGAATTTTTATTATTTTTTGATCGAAAAAAATTAACAAATACAGTTTGATGCGAAAAAAGAAAGAAAAACGAAATACATCGAATGTTACTTTTGCTAATTGAACCACTGTAATTCGACATTGTTTGTATTTTATTTTCAAGATTTTTCATTTAAAAAAAATATATCGCTAATTGTCGAATTGAAGAAAGAAGAACACTGAAACCTGAACAAAACAGAAAATAGTCTCAGAAACCTTTAAAATCTAAGAGAAATATTCATAAACTATTAATTGCCTGATCCTGCGGCCATTGAATCGTGTTTGTAAACTTGATCAAGAATAGTGTTACAATTGTAAAATGATCAATGAAGATACGTCGAATCTATGAAATTTTGTTTTTGATTGTTCAATTAATATGAAATGATGTTGGCGTTTGTCAATGATAATGTTCACTTCTTTAATAATCATTCCACTGAAACTCGATTTTCATTCCTAGCATCATCATTATAGTGTATCTTGATCGATAGTTCGGGTCTTGGATCTGATCAATGATTGCATCATATAAAAGACGTTTTTTTCTGCAAAAGGAGCAGTACGAATAAGACAGAGAATATGAGCCATATGAACTATTTTAAGTACATAAGTAAGTTACGATTGAATTAATCTGTATTAATTTTAACAGAATTTCTCTGGAAATTGTTTTTCAATCATATGTGAAAAAGGCAGATTAAATACTACTATGGAACATTGTGCCAGAATCTCGGCTTTCACAATCCTTCTCGTAATTGCCATTGATAAATTTGTGCATGGACTGCTTCGCGTATATGCTATGATTCACCTGGATTTTTAATATTTTATCGCATGATTTGATAACAGAGACTTCTCTTTCAGCACATTTGTTCTCATAAAAGAATTGCACTAACCAATTAAATAGTTGGCACACGAGTATAGAACTATTGATAAATTTTAAAGCAAAATCTAAGTCTTCTTATCGAACGAATTTTTAGAAGCTGAATGAAAATCAAATTTGTTATTGACTTGAATCATGTTTTTCTTATCTTTATAATTACACAGTATGGTGTATAATTTACAAAAACTATGTTTGGTAGTGTTACTTATGAATCGTTTTACAAAGTGATAAAATTTTACGCATAGGGAAATAATTTAGGAGTACAAATGAGGAAAATATTTTCTTACGACTACTTAAAAATACCGAACATTGCATGTAACAGGATTGCGAATAAAAAAATAGCTACGCCTCACTTGTTCTTCATTTCAGTTTTATTTTCATCTGATAAGGTAAAATATAATTGTGAGACAAAATATTTTTTGATGATACTATTCATTCTCACGGTCAGTAAATTAACAATGATAAGAATAGAAGCAAATTCTAATAGCTATCACGAGCAATAGCTAGTGTGGCTAAAGTATAGTCACACGTATGAATGTAGTTACGATTTGTGGGGTATGTGTGGCACGGTAGAGATCATATTCTTTTGTTCTAGATTCGGTATTGATCCATATTATTTTCCATGGTTTGCTTTTAATTATTTTCGATAGCCTCTCTAAAAATAGAACATGATTTCTTCTCATATTTAGATTCAGAAACTAGAACATCCTACACATTTCTTTAGGCATACGTATATCGACAATGGTTACATACTAAAAAGATTGTAATTGGCTTTCACTTACAGATTAGATTCGTTCGAGTATACGTACATCGGTTTTATTGTTTGTGCACACCTGTAGATCATGCTAGAGTCTTTAAACAAATGTTTTACGTAAACTATAGAAATCTTGAACTAGTTTTCAATCAATTTGCGTTGTTAAACACTTTCAATGAATTAAACATCCAATTCAAAATGTTAAATATGAATGGATCACACTATTTAAAATTGAAAAACAAAATTCATTCACAACTACTTGATGAATTTTCATAATACAATGAAAACATGAGAAATAATTTTTGCAGGAGAAAATAAGCACTCAATAATACATGTTTATTGAGGAATGAAAATATTGATTTTAGGGTTCTTATACAGTACTGACGTCATCATGATCCCAAACAGGAAAAATCAATTTCCAACGAGATGAATAAAACAAGTCTGCAACACTCAAAATGACGCATAACACAGAAAAATATTTACATTAATAAACTTGGCATTTCTTTAAATATCTTGTCGATTTCCGTCTGGATTTCGTAACCGAGCAAGAATGCTTTTAATACGCTGTTTTATATTGATTATTACATTCAACATCCTTACGATAGAGACTATGTCAAATTGCATAACTACTTTCAATTTATAATCTCAACTGACGAATCATACATGCATGATTAATATTTCTCTTAGTTTCGGTTGTTCTCCCAAATTTAGGTGTCTGTGAATAGATGTTTTATTACTGATCTGAATTGTCCCACAACAAGAATCCATAGTGACTTCATACGATGGCAGAAAAAATCCATCGTGCTTTTCAATGTTTTGCTGCAGGTGTAGTGACTCATAATTAATATTATCCCTATGAAGACCAATCGAAATACAAAGAGCATACCATAGATATCGCTCTTATCTTATGGTACGAGTTATTTATTTACTTGTGTAACCAAATTTTCCATTGCTTCGTTCATCTTATCCATTCATTGTTAACTTCAATATATAGTGATCTCTATCGTTTAGTAAACTGATGACTTATTGTTAATGAGAATTTTTTTTATTTATTTTTTAATAAATTTCTTAACGATCACTAGCATCATATTACAATAAAGATACTTATTACGAAAAATGTATGCAATAACATTTGTACTTTGACTGTACGACTAACTTGTTGTTTTTCTTTCGCCTACACAAGTCATACGGATAGGTTTTGCTAAAAATAATTTAATATTTTCAGAATATCTAGATAAATAAACTAAGAAACAAAACGAATGTAAAATGTCGAATTCAAATACCAGCCAACGACGTTTATTCAAAGACTTACAAAAAATTCAAAGCGAAGAACTACCAGGTAATTTTGAAACCTAGAAGTTTTCCGATGAAACAAGAAATGATAGTGTGTTTTTTAACTATCGACTCTATTCACAGGTATCAATGCAACTCCTGTTGATAATGATATGCGTGTATGGAACGCTCTAATCGATGGGCCAGTTGACACATGCTATGAAGACGGATTGTTTACTCTTCGAATGGAATTCACAGGTATAAGGAACCGAAAAAGTTGACTGTCGAACATTAACGATCTTTGGTTCATGTTTAGATACCTATCCATTAACACCACCTAATGTTCGATTTACTTGTAAAATGTTTCATCCCAACGGTAAGTTCATCGATGAATCATACATATGTCATGAATGAAATTTTAATAATCCGAAAACGAATGAATGAAAATATTGTTTGAATGCGAACAATGACGAAGGTACAAATAAACATGATCTGCTGTTCAAAACATACGCTTCTTTTTAGTTTGCAAAGTATTTTATACACAACTATTCTGATTCTAATTAATTTACTATATGATGCCACATGTCTTTTGGAAATTAATTAAATAAACGATTGAAATATAATCAATAGCAATTAGAGTACATAGTATAATTGATAGATTAATGAAAATTTTTAATTATAAGAAATAGTTAAATTTTTCTGACTTCTCAGTAATATGTATATGTGATTTCTTCTTGTCATAACAATATCTATTAGATATATTGAAAATCAAAAATTTTCTTTCAAACACATCTACACATAAGCTGTAGCGTTTGACAGTGAGATTTTTCATTACAACACTTGTACTTCTATATAGTTTTCTCGATTCTTTTATTTTGTTTTTCATGTGTTAAGATAAAATACATTTACCTTTTAATGTCAGTTTATCTATTAAAAATAACATTTTAGTCTATGCTGATGGTAGTATTTGTTTGGATATTTTACAACGAAATTGGAGTCCCACGTATGATGTATGTGCTATATTAACATCGATTCGCTCGTTGTTAAATGATCCCAATCCGAATTCACCAGCCAACAATGAAGCAGCTAAATTATTTCTAGAAAATCGTCGATTATATGAATCGAAAGTACGTAAATTAGTTGAAGAATCAATCATGGCTGATCAAATAACAAATGATTTAAAATTAACCGATGATAATGATGATGATGAGAAGAAAAAATCCATTGACAAATCACCATCAGCATCAAACAATGCTAATGATGACAATAATAATAATAATAATAATAATAATAATAATAATAATAATCAAGAGGCTCAAGCAACAGCAGCATCAGCTTCATCATCAAATCCATAAAACATCAATAATCATCTTGTCCGATTATTCTCGTTTATTGTATTTTTTTCTTCCTTTTCATCCTTAAAAAAAATCACAGACACTTTATCATATATACAAATTTTAAATATATGTATAGCAAAAATAAAACATGATCTTCTTCTAGATGTAAAAAAAAACAACGATATCGATGTATATATAAATATAGACTTATCTACGATGAACGAAGCACTGCTTAGTCAATGATACGTTCGCAAAAAGCACTCATACGTCCCGTATTTAATCAAACATCGGCTAATGAGACAGTACCATCATCAACAATTGTTCCAGACATAACATCATATATAGGAAAACTTTTAACTATCAATAATTATCAAGTTCTTGTTGAAGATATTCTTGGTCAAGGTGGTTTTGCTTTTGTCTTTCTTGTTCGCACATTTAATCAGCAACGATATGCTCTCAAACGAATGTATGTTAACAATCAACGTGATTTACGTGTTTGTCAACGTGAAATATCGTTGATTAAAGAATTATCGTCATATTCAAATATTGTTAAATATGTTGATTCATATATACACCGTTTGCCTTCGAACAGTATGCAACAACGCAATTATTATACAGGACGCAACGAAAATGATGACAACGATGACGATGCTATCTATGAAATACTTTTGTTAACTGAATATTGTACAAATGGAGCATTGATTGTAAGTCATTGAAAACTAAAGTTTCTTTTAATCAAACGATGAGATCAAAAGTCATTTACTTGATGTTTTTATCGAAAACAGAATTGTAAAAACAAAGAACACAATCATTACACAGTTGCAAATGATAAGCTATTGTATTTCTACAGTTAAATACGATGGCTACTAGTAGAAATCAAAAGGACTAGCATCAGTCATTATTCAAAAACTTAACTTATGCGAGGGGAATAAAAAAACTCAAAACACGAACCATACCTACTTTTGAATAATAAGAAAACTCATGTAGAACTTCTATTTTGCTTTTTAAATGGTTTTATGAAACTCTTCTGCTGATATACACGAATAGAAAATTAATCTCGTCGGAGCTCACTCGAAGATATGTCAAGCTTAGTAATCGTAAGTATCACAGATCTATCAGTTTCATCTCATCATTTAGATGTTCTCTGGTAATGAAATTCAAATGGTTTATGGTACAAGACTAATGTTCAAAAATACTTGAAAATACTTAAGCGATATTTTTGAAAGCATAATAACAAACCATCGATTACTGAAAATTTTCTATCATTTAGCATCTATGAATGAACATTAATGCTCATGAAATTAATAGTTCGTGGTTAGTTTTCTCAGCTAATCAAAGATTTCTTAAACACAAATAGATTCAATCGGTTCTTTCTAATATCTCAAAGCTCGAGATACTAGAAAAGTCATAATACTTCCCGTTGACTTATTTCTTATGTTCTTTTAAAATCGAAACCAAAAGAAACAGACCATTGTAGATATATCTATGAAGCAACGTTGCATCAATAGAGAAATTGTTTAATATTTGATGACATTTTCTTGCCATGTACGTGATGGATCAAAAGAAATAGTAGTTATCGATTGCCTATCGAAATCATACCAATGGTAAAAACAAATTAGTACAGATCTTATAAAATCGATCTCTTTTGTATCTGTTGAAACATTTCCAACGAAATTAATCTTTTATTTTAAAGTCGACATTGCTTATCTTAGAATCGTCTCAACGAACAACGCAATATAGGCATAACTTTAAATGAACGTCAAATTCTACGCATATTTGCGGATCTTTGTCGTGCTGTGAGCGCATGTCATTTTCGTCGTCCTCAGCCGATCTTGCATCGTGATATTAAACTGGAAAATATTCTTATTGATTCGCAACAAAATTATATTCTCTGTGATTTCGGTTCAGCTATACTATTACCATCTTCTACAACAAATGAACATCAGCAATACCAAACTAATGAATTAACTACACATGTCATTCAACAACTTGAAGAAGAAATTCAACGTTACACAACATTATCTTATCGTGCACCGGAAATGATTGATTTATATAGTCGACTACCATTAACACTTAAAATCGATATATGGGCTATGGGTTGTCTCTTATATAAATTGATGTATGGTACGATGCCATTCGGTGATAGTATATTAGCTATACAAAATGGAACATTTGTCATACCGGATGATATGGCACAAACTTACAGCCGAGAATTGAATTTATTTGTACGGTTTTTGTTAGAAATTGATATCAGTACAAGACCCGATATATGGCAGGTTAGGAAAATATCTCTTGTTTATAATAAAGATAGTTGAGAGCAGCGTAAATTAAAGTAATGGAGAGCAATAGCTTATATCGAGTAGACGTAAATCTTGAAAGAATTCATTAGAAAATAAAATGAAAGACCGCACAATCCCATTGTCTCTTATACAATACTGATTTCTAGCTTTTATTAAGGCTGATATTAATTTCAACAGTATCTTTTGGTTTGCTATTTTTTGGAAGCTCGTTTTTATTTTTTAGATAAAAAAACTCAATTTTATCAAAATATCGAGTGTTCCAGAACAGAAAACTATTTTTCTTCTAGAGTCTTCAGTTTCAATAAGCTCTTATTTTTCTAGTAAATCATTAGCGACAACAAAAAGAACTCCTAACAAATATTCGAGTGCATCTGTTCCATAGGAAAGTCAGCACTACTTAAACTTAACTAAATATCAGATATTATTATACATGTTCTAATTTAATCGTTTACTTAATTCAAATTTGAAAATTCATGATAATATCCTAAGGTTTGCAGTGCATTTCGAACTATTGAGATCGTTCAACAGCAAGTACGCATTTTTTCTCCAATACTCATTTGATAGACTACTGTGCATGAACTACCTATACTTATGTTTTTCTCGACGAAGGGTACTAAAGTTACATGTTAGAATACAAAAGAAAAAAAAGCTTTGCTTCGAGCAAGAACACGACGTGCATACTAATGATTTAATGACAATACAGAGGATGTCCGGAAAGTCATTTGACTGAAAGAAAATTGTACATCTACACCGAATCATGGCCAAATGAGCTGATTTTTCCTAATGATAGAGAAAATTTCAAAGTTTTTTTTTCATATAGCATCAGCTTATTTAAAAACTTGAAAACTAATATCATCTATATGCAATGCCGAATTTTGCCTATTTTACAGATATTTTCATCAGCAGTCAACCGAGAAATAAAGAAACTCCTCTGGAAACTTATTCACGAGTGTTGTTTTGTATAGAGATTTTCTGGCTGATCGTTTTACTTAGAAACGTTTTCAATTTCTACCAAGAAATGACTGTACTAGAGTCAACATACTGGAAAACATCTCATCGCTTAGGTCTGCATTATTTGACGTTTTTCAATATTCTGATTTTGGAAACCATCATTTCTTGATGGAAATTGAAAACGTTTTTACCCAAACTGATCAACAGATAAAATGTCAATAAATTTTTGAATACCTTTGCTTTTGTTTTGTTGCATATCCATAGAAGCAGCTTATGAAACGTTGACTGTAGTTACTAGTGCTTTCAGGGCTTTTCTGTACACGAACATTTTAGAGGATTCTGTGAAGATCTTAAGATGTCAGAAATATTGAAGTGAACTCAAGGATTGAAATAAACTATTAAAACATGCAGAAAATTGATTAGGGATTTGCATCAAATTACAGAAGTCCAAAATGTATCATGTATCTTTGACAGAAATGTGACTTTTTCTCTGTTAAATAAATGATAATAGTTTCAAGAGATGCTATTGAACGCTTTTGCCGATGAATAAAAACTAGGAAGTTTTCTCTATCATCAGGAAAAAATCAGCTCATTGGGTCATGATTCAGTTGTCATTGGAAAAAACAAATTAATTTTTTCTTTAATATAGCTAGTTCAGTTCATCGAATTTGAAATGAGTCTCGTTCACATTACCATATTAGATTGTTTCTTCTAATATGAATATTGTTCTTAGTTGAGTTGAATAAATTTATGTAGCAATAAATGATTGATCTATCTCAATCAACATATACAAAAAATTATGGAAAGAAACATGCGAAGGACGAACGTAGGCTTATTTCTTTTCAAATTCTTAGTGTCTAAATTTATACGATGTTTTCATTCAAGAAGCAATCGTCTTTCTATTCTTTCGAATAATAATTTATTAAAAAACTATTTCCATGTATTTGTTGTCTCACTAGGTATCTTATATAACATATAAATTGCTTGGTATGGAATGTCCTATTTCAAATCGATGTCAATCGAAAATTCCCAACCTGAATACAGTTTCAATGCCATTAACCGATAGTGAATCTCGTCATCAACAACGAATGGCTGCTTTATCAAAAGCTAAATCGACATCAAAACCTACAAATGACGATTTGCTATCTCTCGGAACAGCAGTCAATCCGCGTGAACGTCCACGTGGTATAATAACACCGTCAACATCATTAATCAATTTTAATCAATCGAGTCAACTATCGTCTGTCAATATGGTTCAGTCAAATCCATCAACGAATACATCACGAGCAGGTTCAGCTGTTCAATTAATGTTCGACGATGACTTCTCGCAGATTCCATCACATGCCATCAGTTTAACTAATATTCCAACTGTAACAACAGCAACGGCAAATGAAAAACTTGTGTCACGTGCACGACCTTCCCCTCCAACTTCAGTTTCACACGTATCTGGCCTTACAACACAACAAAAGCTCTTTCCCCCACCACCATTAATTCCACCACCGTCATCGTCTTCTTCTGTCAATGTTAATAGTCATCGACGTAGTGCATCTCAAACAACTAGTCCATCGAATATTCAGTCGCCTTTTCGCAACGCCTCCTCCATTGATTCATCCAGTGAAGATGAAGCGTCAGAAAATAGTGATGCTAGTCAATTAGAAACAAGTTGCAATCATGTAAATCTTCATAATTACTCGACAATGAATACTCAATTGAGCTCGGATGATGATGATAATAATCAAGCATATTCATCGATATCTGATCATGATAAATCACGATCCATGAACATTGAAGTAAGTTTTTCTTAGATAAAATAAAAGGATTTTACATTACTTAAGTGTATTTCATTTTCTTGGCATATTCAGAAAAAATCCGATTCAACATCAACATCGAAATCTTTAAGTCATCATCCGTCAATGGAGGAGGCGAAACAAGACAGTTCATCATCGAGTATGAAAAATAAAATTTCTACTAGATTTATAAATGAACACTTCTGTGTATAGAACAAAACGAACAAATGCCAAATTTATTAGAATCAGCAAATGAACATTCGATTGGTCAAGCATTCCGATCAAATTATCTCGATCATAACAGTGAAATTATGCCTAAACAATCTGTCGATCAATATACTATATATGCTGAACAACCAAACAGTACGTTGCATAATATTTTATTCGATCTTGATTTTTACCATGATACATGTCTAAGATGAGTGTTAAAGTATCACAAAAGCACGAAAGCTATGAGTATTTTCACTTCAAAGATGTGTACAGGCACAGTTAAGCCTAAAAGAAAATACATGAAAATGAACGTTTCATCATTTGAAAAATTAATAAAAATATATTTCATCATACAGTGTCTTGAACGTATGTGTTACCAATGTGAAGTAGTGTACAACAAAGCAGAGGTGTTCATAGAGTGACTTTTTTTGCACCCTGTCCTGCGTCTTTGACAAAAAGATTAATAAAATGAAAAAGCATCCTCTATTGTTCTGTGGATCCTTCTGGTACAAAACAGTGCTTCAGTCAAAATCTAAATCATAAAAATGCGTACCATTGAAACAATATCATGCTCTGAAGTAGGACTTTGACAATTAGTAAGTAAATATGATGTATACTTATTATTACTATACTTCTGTGTTTTCCATGTACTCTTCATATGTATAGTTATTCATCTGTCTTAACTATTTCATGCCATTTAGAATCAATCTTACAGAACTTACATATACGATTATTCATATATCATAATTTTATTACTGACTTCGAGTAGATCCATTCCAAAAAGGTTTCCCGTCTTATATCAAGTTATGATCACAGATTTTCTTCTAGTATCTATCGTTCACTGAATATCGCATTTTTAAAACTTATTTCTTTTGCAAAATGTGTAATAACTTCTGATCAGAAGACAACTATTTCTCGAAATAAAACTTCCATCGCTATGCACCATACCAAAAATGACATATTACAACCACATTTCTATCCAATTTCAATCGTGTATCATTAAGATTTCGTTTAAATATATGAACTGCGGTTGATTTCACATAGTCCATGAGAAAATTGGTCTTCTAACATCTTACTATTTGATTTGCTTTTATTAACTATTTTTTTAAACAATAGGTGGATGCATCAAGATATTATTCACACGTGCGAACTTCAAAATCATTCTTGATGACTATCATCTCTCACTGAAATATATAAATATAGTCATATATATTGATTGAAAACAAAAATATACGATGGAATGATTATCGTTTTTTAATGCTTTATTTTCTTGCATGTCATTCAATCGCTCACTCTCTGCATTAGTTAATAAACACTGCAGTTCTATTCGAATTTCAAATGATCTGTGTGTCGTTTTTGATATTGCAATCTATTCACAATAACTTATTGTTTGATGTGTAATTTCAAGGAAATTGATTCTTAGCTCCTATGTCTAACTATCCAACAAATAGACACCGTATAATCTTGACATTGTCCAATGTTTTATTTACATGAATTTCATATAAAACCAAAAAATAAAAATTCTTGTGACATAGGAGATAAAAAGTCATCACTTAAAACCAAAATCTTGTCTAGTTCGTCAATAAGTTTTTTACTCACTACTGTAGAATAGATATGAAGATCTCATCGTATGTATAAATTTATTTACATCATTGAGCAATATGATGCAAGACGAACAACTCTAATTGAAAATTTTCAACCAAAAAATCCTACACTTTCTTATCGCATCCATAAGGACTTAATAAGACAATGACGATTTTTAAAAAACGTTAAAGTATCTCTGTAATAATTAACAAAATTTACATTCTACGTCACATTTTAATATCACATACACGTTACTAACAATTGTTTTAAAAATTTTTAATGATTTGTTTAGATAAAAAAGCAAATGCCATTAATCATCCTTCAACAGTAATATCTTCATCGAATAAATGTACCAATCAAATAGATTCCTCGTTGATTGATAACAATAATAATCCATTTTTTTGTGCACCATTTCATCATTCGCCAACAAATAAACAGACAGTTTCATCTACTGATATAAATCGAAAACCAATTACAGCTAATTCATCATCATACGATTTGAACAGTATCGCTGTGGGAAAACGAACAAGTGCCTTTGTTCCTTATCAAAAACGGGAAATAAATTCAGATGATCGTGGTAAATATTTTGCAAATCATAGCTTTTTGAGTTCTCCTGAACTATGATATTGTCTGAAAACAATTTTTTTTCAAATTTCTTCTAGTTATTGATGTCAAATATGATTGCGGTAGTTCGATTGATAGAATATCGCATTCAGAATCGTTTGCTCGACCTATTTATAATGATCAATCATTATATTCAACAGATGTCTTTACAAACGCTCCATTTAATACAAAATTAAAAAGTAAACATCATTCAACAGTGAAGAATAAAATCACCAAAGTTGTGCCTCAGTGATTATCTAGTTCTCAAGTCATTGAATTCAATCAACAAGAGCAATTCAAGGAAAAATTCATATCCTAATAGAAAAAGAATGATCATACTTGTTGAAACTCGACAACATGATTATTCGAATTTCTCATTTAATAATACCTTTGCCGATGAACGTTTCTAAATGCAGCCTTCCGGTGATTTTATTTTAGCTTTTATTTTTGTGAGAGTTGTTGCATTCCATGAATATGTTCTTTTTTTTCTCGCATATGTCTACAGCTAATAATGCTTATTTATTTTATAGTCTACATAAAAGAAAAATAAAACTTAATCGATACAATATTTCCAACTTCTATTATGTATCTGTAGCAAAACAATATGTTTCTATTTGTGTTTGTTTTGATTTTCGAATTTTATACTACCCGAGTACGTTTTCAATTAATAAATAAATTCAATGGGATTCAAGTGAATTTTGTTGTTGGTTCATCAAACTACCAATGAAATTTTAGAACGAGAGAAAATATTCAGCATTAAAACTTATAAGAGTAGCAGCAGAGAAAAAATAATTTTGTTTTTTAATGTCATTATATTCTTGTCATTCATTCTATCAAGAAATAAATGTGACGATAAATTTGATATTATTGAAATGGTTGCCATAGTAACGGAAACCCTTCAACATTAATTTTTTTACAAGTTACTTTTGATTGTTGCCCCACTAGATCCTTGCTTTATTTTAATTCATTTCCTCACTATTTATTCTATTACTATTTCCATGCTCCTTGATTGTAAATTAATACAATTGAAATAAAATACGAAATATAAACCATGGCCGACCCTACGCATGACAAAAAACAAACGGTAATTCAAGAAGAAGACAATGTAAAATATTTTCCATTTAATATTCAATGGCTTGATTCAAGTTATCAACAAACATGTTTACCGGATAGTCCATGGCAAAAGGTAACGAAAGCAAATTTCTGTTTTCATAAATCATACTAATAGGGTTTGTCTTTGGTTTCGAAAAGATTCTCGATGATCTGGAACCAGCTTTAGCTAATAAAGTACGGCAACAATTTAATAATGCTGAACGTCGTCAAATTCTTATCGAATTACTTGGTAAATTATTTCAATGGAAATTACTTAAAGCCGAACCTGATACACCTGAAATATTAGTCAGTTGTCGTTTTTATAATTTAAATCGAATGATTGACTTTCATTTCATGTAGCTTCCACCAATCATGCCTGATGAACACCGACGTAAGCTTGAAAATGAAGCTAAATCATGGTTGCAAATTCAAACGCATAAATCAGCACTTGAAATAGGCGCAGGTATATTCAAATTCGTTTTTGATAATCCAATCATTGCATTTTCTATTTAGCTGTGACTGAAGATGACGAGTAAGCATAGACATAACGTAAATTCTATAGAAGAAAACGAAAGAAACCAACTTGAATTTATGCTTAGTATCAATAATTTATCGAAGGACATGAAGAATTTTCTTGAATACACATATCAAATAGTTCGTAAAGCACTTGAACGCTATTTATATCAAGTACAACAGAAGGAAAATCTTCAACAAGAAGAACAAAAACTAAAAGAAACTAATAAGAAAAAACAACAAGATCAAGTAACTGGTGGTCCAAAACTTCGATCAATTTTACGTGATGCAAACATTAATTCAAAAAAACTACCAGTTATTGATGGTGTGTATAGAATTTCAATTGATCTCTGTTTTTTTTCTATAGCATGATCTTTGTAAGTACATATCAGATGTAGTTTAAGAGAAATTTACGAGCCACAAAATTCACATGTTGATACCATCAATGATTAAGTGACAAACAAAGTTTTCCCTCGATTAAATCTTCTTTTTGTTTACAAAAAAACTTTTAAAAGCATCACAGTGTTCGTGCTTAGCTGCTGCGAATAAGGAACACATGAATTTTACATTACAGAATCCTTTTTTCTGTCTGGAAATTATATTAAGTTTAAAGCACCGAAAAAGTTCAAATCATTAGGTTTGCTGTTTGACATTATTACATCGGGAAACAGACAGTTGCTCGCTAGAACACTTGCTCGCATATGGAATAACCGTTTAATTGTAACTGACAGAATTCAGAACAAGTGATAGAATTGAATAAATTGCATGTATAGACGATTGATGATCACTACCCAGAGCAAAGCTGCCAAATGGAATCCTATCAGATTCTGAGAGTTCCAACAGGATTAGATAACATCTTGTAGAAATCCTATGCTAAGGATTCTAATAACTTCCAACAAATTGCGATCGGATCCGATGGTTTTACAATAGGATCCAATCGGATCCGTCTGTCGAATCGGTCGTTCTGAGTATCTTTATAATTATTAGTAATATTCAAGCATTATAATCCTATAAAAGCAGTGTCAGCTGCACAACAGTACCTTCAAAAAGCAATCGCGTCAGTGACTCTTTCGACAACCTTCAAAAACGCTCCTCTACTTGTTCACAACGGATATTTTTTTATAAATACATTGGATGCTTATTATTTATGTAGAATATTTTTTTTCTTTCTCACTTACTATTGTTGTTAATACAGAAGATCTTTATGTATTTTTCATATATTTAGTTCAAGCGTTTTTTTTTGCGAACAGCTGTCCTAGCGAGCAAGTGTCCTCGAGCAACTCTCCTAAACCCATTTGCAACTGATCGAATTCTCAATGATAGACATTTTTCTAATTTAAGTACAACATCTTAGTTGAAATATTAACTTTGTCAAAGTTTTACGACTGAAAAGCCAATGTTTTTATAGCATCTTTCATGAAAAGAAAATTTTGAAATCCTCAAATAGTTTTCTCAATCTAGGAAATCTGTATTTTTCAAAAGTAATCAACTTTTAAGTAAGTGATTAAATCAGTTTCTCAAAACGAACCGATAAAACTATGATGTAGATGAACTCAGTCGATCATAGACGGTTAATGTCAATTTTTATTCTATATTCTACTATTGATCAGTGCTTTGAAGTCATTCATTAATATTCTAACAACCGACGACCTCTAAGAACTTTATCTAGTCAAAATAGTTGACCACTATTCGACAGTGACGATCAAAATTTTAATTCATTTTCTGTTCGATGAAAGCAATACTACGTGATCATGGATGAGATTGATGATGAGCTGTGGTAACTATTGTTCAAAAAGATTACAATGAATGATGTCTTTCCTAAGTGACGTAAGCAAACAAGATTTTACAAGTACTCGAAGCTCTCCCATTAGAACATGAATTTCTATCTTTTTTCATCATTTAAATATTAATGAGTAGATTTGTTCGATAGGTGAAAATATGTTTGATTGATTCATCATCTATATCACTAATTTTTATGATACACAGTAATTTCAATGATGAATTTCGTTTTCAACAGAATTAAAATCTACGCCTTCTCCGATGACATCCCAATACAGTGATATTGTATCAAGTTCAGTTGTTGCAATACTTAAACGTGATCCTCGTCGTGTTGTATTCATCGTGGAGAAACTATTTGGTCAACAGTTGCCAATATCACTTCGTCAATTCATTTGGACAGAATGCTTACTTCGTTTTGAAAAAAAACCATTTGATTATGATCTAGTAAATAAAATTTAATTCATTAAAAATAAAAAGAAAGAAAACTGGAAAATTTCTTCACGTCGAATTTTCTTTTCTTTTAGAGTTTCGTTGAACTTCAAACGAGAAGAGACTTTGCAGCGGGTGTAACTCGTGGCAAAACGGAACTTAAAGTAACCAATCCATCACATACGCCAGTATCGAATTTAATTGAAAATGCAGTTATAGAAGTATGATGTTTTCCAATATTTCATTTTTATCATAAAACTACTAAGTCATGCTCAAGTAAATTTAGCTGTAAGACGTCGTCGTTGAAGAGCAATCACATATAAACGATTGTTCTATGTTTTGAAAAAAATATCATATTCGAATCTTTAATTGTTGTTTGTTTCACTGACATTCGTTAATATCTATCAACAGTAAACGATTGAGTTTAAGAAATTAGGAAAATGTATTGCTATCTGTAGAAATTGCTTATTAACTTTTCAAGACTTTCATCATGACACAGAATCAATAGAAACCATTCGTACGTCAATCGAATGATATTTCAATGGCACTGACACATAGACTTTAAAGTTAAGCGGTAAAAAATCAATGAATTTTGTAGTAGTATTACATACATTTTCCAAGTTCTACGAATCAACTCACATGTCTAATAGGTGATGGAGGCTTATCTTTAAATTTTGGTAAATGTGACACTTCCCGTCTATAGTATTCGAAAAGTCTACTATTCTTCAATGTCTTTCATTTCAAATGACTATACTATTTGTTGTTTTCAAAAGTCTGTAATGCAGCATTCATATTTTCCTTGGATGCTTCGTAAATTATAGAAACGGGCGAATGTGACAATCAAACAACAGATATATTGGGTCTTAAAAATTTTAAGCTAAGCGCAAAAATTTATATTGTTCAGAGCTTTTTGTTTTTAAATATCACCATAGTACATGAAGGACCTGATAAAATTTTCGATGAACTAAATTTCGGCACTGCTGTTGCCTATATTTGAATTGCTATATTTGATAATTATTTCACGTGTTATGAAAGATTTCAATTCTATTTTAGACTTACAGCAAAGTTCTTGCTCTGCATCCATATCTCGAGGAACGACACCTTCGATTTACGATCAAAATTTTAAATGTTCTTTATACATATAAAAAAGATTATGAACCATATTTTATATATTGGCTATTACCATTTCAATTGTCATATCGAGATGAAAAAAATAAAGGTATTCTATCAGTATTGATATCGACATTCTTTCATCTTTGTCACTTATTCATAGATGAGGAAATTTATGTTATTGCCATGCATCTTGATTTGTTCGTTCGTCATTGTTTTCCACAATGGTCAAATGTTTTCACAATCGCAAGTAAAGTAATGACTGATCTATCAACGCATGATCCAGAATTTTACGATCATTTGAAATCAACAACAAAAATACGTACAAAAGTCAATCCCAAAGTAAATAGATGATCTTTGAAAGTACTTTACTAAGAACTAAAATGATTTTTCTTTGCGAATAGGATTTCGTGACAGAAATTATTTCGTTGGAAAGTAGACAAAGTGGTAGTGCAACACAATACACGAAAGAACTAATGTCTGATCCACTTATTTTTCTTCGAAAATGGATTGGTGAAGTAAATCAAACATTATAAAGCTTTGAAGATAGTTAAAAATTACAGCGACTATGAAATAGATGCTTTCAACGTATTTGAAAAAAAACCGTTGCGTTCGTTTGAGATTATTATATAACTGGAAGTTTTCCAAAAGAAAAGGAATCTTTATTTGTTTTTCATTGAGAATGAGTTAAGCAGGATCTACTGAAAATCACTCAAGGCTTCTATGGAGAAAAGTTTGTTTATATATACACAATACAGTGTGAGCTTTAATGATTGGGTGTAAAAATAGAATTCAATCAGTCGACACATGAATGAGAACAAATAGAAAAACCTCAATTTTTTTGGTCAAGAATCAATTTTGAGAAACCCGAGAAATACTAATGGACGCCTAAACGGCACGATGTACTCGATTTGGTAAAGTGATTATGAAACGATTTTGAGTAATGTGGACAGGTAACAAAATGGGTGTAACCGAAAACTAGTCCATCTAGCTTCTTTTAGATTTGTTAAGATCTGTCTCATTCTTAAATAAATGTTGCAAATAGTCGGAAGAATCAGAATTCTTTCTACGGAAGACTTAAAGAACCATGATCAGAGATCATATTAAAATTAGCTAATCGTGCAAATTTTGAAGTTTCTAGTATTGCTGTCTGTAAATACAAATGTTTCTTGTGCACATGAAAAGTATTTTGGTTATTCAATATTTCAAACTAGTAGATAGATGAGAAGTTAGAATTGTTGTCATGAAATAATATCATATGGATCTCTACACAGATAGATAGATGCAAGTCGAAACTTCAAAATTCACGTTTCATTAGAGAGTACTGTCGAAAGAAAAATGATAAAATATAGATGGTTTGCGATAAAGGAACGATTGCTGAAAAACAAGCCATTCGAAAAATTTCGATAATACATATTAAAGCTCGTCGAATGAATAACGAAAAAAATTCTACATCAATCGATCGAAAACTCACAAATCTTATTAATATTTTGATGATGTCATCCATCATTTTTATTCAGATGTTTATCGGCATTCTCAATACAAATTCAGCTCTTTATCTATGGGATCAGTTCTTTATGATTAAATGGAATATACAGTATATAGAACATGCAACAAGGGCAATACTTTATTTACTTCGTGATCGTTTTATGTATGCAACAGATTATGATGAACTACGCAGAGTTTTTCTTGACGAGCCTTGTCTTTTGCATACAGCAGATGTTCAAGCAGCATTTGTTCATCTTGCTTTAAAGAATGAAGATCCAAAATACATTCCAGCTATGAATCAACGTTTTTATGCGTCAAAACCATACGTAGTACAAAAAGATGAAACACGTCAAATACCAAATAGAAAAAAAGCATATCTGGAAACAATTGGTATGAAAGATATCTCATTAATATTATCTGTACCTTCCAGTGGTGGTATTGTATGAATCGTATTACTTGCTTTTATTTTCTCAAAAACATTTATGAATATAATTTTATTTAGATTGGAGGTTCTCGTCAAGAGTTCGATGTAAAATCAATAATCGTTGAAATTCAAGTTTATGGTGCTGGAGATAAAATTGGCGATGTATCAACTGGATCAAATCCTGTACTTCGTATGTGAACTCCATAGAATGATTTTCTAATAAAAATTTCATTTTAAACATTTTGTAGGAAGAAAAGAATCAGCAATAAACAATTGGCAAAGACTAACGATTGATATACCAGAAGATAAATTGGTATTATCAGTTAAAGAAGCTCGTCCATCATTAATACCTACCCGTATTCAAGCGCTTGTCATTGTTCGACAACGCGTGAATGGTATGAGTTATATAATTATCATTATTAAAACTGTCTCTCGACATTTTTCTTTTCAATTTTTTTATTTCGGATTCATTAGTTGTGAATCTGATTACTCTTGGCCATTGTCGTTTTCCACTTTATGTGCCTCAAAAAATTGGCAATTTAGATACGTGGGATGTGACATTTGGACCTGTAACACGTGCTCTACATCCTGGTTTGCCTCCATTTTCTATTGATATGATACCTGAAGTACCAAAAGCAGTCGGTTCTGGTATGTTAACAGAAAATAAATAAGAATGATAACTTTTACAATTGTAAGATAGCAAATCAGGATCGAACGAATTTAGCGAGTGTATATTTTCTTATTTGATGAGTTTAAGATCATCCGATACATTTTTCTTAGTTTTATCTCGTATGTCAAACACTGAACTAACAATGAAAAATACATTTATTAAAATTCGAATTGCTATCGAATTGCAAGAATGAAGAATTGATTAAGTTCAGATTTTAAAAATCGATCCAGTCATCTATGATCTGTTTATTAATAATACACATAATGAGAATTCTTCTGTGATCTTGGCCGATGTAATTGGATAGATTTTGTGTGTTCTTCTCGTGCAACCAAAATTATTATTTGCGGAATACTTTTGAATATTTATGGTAGATAAGATCGCAAGTAATCAAATTTCACAATACCCCTGTTCTAGACTACTTCAAGTCAAAGAAAACAAATTCATCATGATTACAACAAAGAATAGATTCTTTCCAAAACTATCATCTCTCTAGTATTAAACTTACTAGAATTTCATCGTGATGAAAGACTGAGGTTTGAGGGGGAGAAGCGAGTGATGGAAATCTTTTACTTCAACAATTATGCATAGATGTACATTCAAGAAAGGATTAAATCTTTTTGGTTTTCGAAATTCATGTGATTACGTGAATACAGTGATTATCATGTATTTTAGATAAAATCGGCCCGGGTTCATCGATATCGCTAACGATCTTTGATCCAAAAGCTGAACAACATTTTAACCAGTAAGTTCTAAACGATGTATTGTATATGCTGTTTTCATATTAGTAACTAACTTGAACAGGGACCGTTCATCGGCAGAAAAGCCGGCTAAATTTTTTCAGTCACTTTCATGTAAGATACTGTTGATAACGCTCAAATTTGGTGTATGTGATTGCCGATAAAAATATAGCTAAATTAACTTTCTCTTCTGCATTGAATTTATTAGCATATGATTTTGATTTGCACGTTTAATTCTTATGTTTTCATATAATTATTTTTAATTCTTTAATTTTTCATGTGTGTTGTTATTATAATTTCGTCTTCTTTTTCTCGTTTTAGAATATGAACGGAACAATGAACTCATTCATTTCTTGCAAAAATTTTTTTTTCTTAAACTCAAAACGTCTTCGTTCTATGCTTGCTTCCATTTTTAAAACTGGTTATACTACTTATGAATTTTATAATACGTAATTTCAAATATTTGTATTTCTTGTATAAAATATCATACGAAATATTTTTTATTATAAAACCAACAGTTATCGTAATAGATCATCAAAAATTTACAATGTTACGTTTGACTCCACTAGTGTGCAATCAATAGACATGTGTGGAATAATTATGTATTAGAAAAAAAATGATCAAGTTCGATAATTTTTCATTTTGAAAGTGCTGTTCACTGTAACGTTCAAGTAATAAGAAAACGTGTTAACTTTTTTTTTCGGGAAAATTGAGATCAAATTCCATTGCGTTTAAGTGTTCGAAGATGAAACTAGACACGAAATTAGAAACTCGATGAGCCAGTTAAGTATTCATTTTTTCTGATGATGCGATTAGTATATGATAGGTCCGTCTTTAGAAGTATGTGTGATTGTTCATTTAATGAAATCAATGATTATGTTGACTTCATAACAGAGCCATTGATTCTATTAAAACAATCTGCAACTAAAATAGAGGCTGAATTTCTACTATTTTTTGTTGGTATACTACATCGCTAATATTTCACTTGATAGACAACGAGCTTGAATACTCTGAACGAATCTACGATGAGAATTGCTTTAAAACATATTGAAATTCATTGGTACTTACATGACATATCGATTCAGGTTGAAAGTTTTCTTGGAATCATGAAAATTTATTGCAACAACTAGAGAGATTACAGATTAGAAGCCTATTGAATGTTGAAATACCTTTCAGAGCTCCTTGAACTGAAACTTCTATCATGTATCCAACAGTAGGACGTCGTCATCTATTTAATACCGACAGATCACTATGTGTCTTCATATTTTCATAAGCAAACAGTCAATATTTTTGTTTTCATTATTAGCTATTTATTAATCGTTCATTATCATGGCAACAAAAAGGAGAAAAAAATTAAACTTTATGAATGACAAATTCAATTGTCTCGTTATTTGAAAGGCATGAATGAAAAATAAGGTTTTCCTGTTGTCGTCAAAAATTACCAAACAGTACATTTTTCCACTTGACTATTACCTTGTCCTGGTCGACAATTAAATACGCGATCGAATTCAGCGAAATTCGATGTTGGGCCACGTACTCTAGAAAATACCACACAATGATAATGTCTCTCTTCATATAAACACATATTAACTAAAGAAATTCAAGGAAACAACAAATAAAAAATCATGCTTCTAGTGATTGTGACAAGCGTTCGTGTGCTACAATACAATAAATTCTTTTGATATTGATGATTTACAAACCTTTTCGATTAAAAATATTACACCAAAAAATAACTCACGCTATTTCATTTGGTGACGATCTACTATGGGAATTTCAATATGTTGAAAATAGGATTCAACAACAACCAAACATTTGTACAACGAGAAAAGTGAAAAGAAAAATAGAGACACCATCTATTCTATCTAAGATAAAAGAGATTTTTAATTGTACGATCTGTCATGTCGAAGATTCACTAAAAATGATCTGTTCGATCGTATCGAATAATGCAACTACGTAGATAAATATTAGTACCTATGTGTGCTCTTTAAATTTCATACGAGATTTGATATAAGAAAGAGATACGAACTATATAGTTAGTCACGTTTGATTTCAATGGCTATCGAAAAGTTGGGATTTGATAGGTTTCGATCATTTGACCATGGTACAACATTGGATTGTTAAAATAATAAAAATTCAAGTTGCTAGAAAGAACCTTGATCAAAATTTGCAGGTCTGACCTATCCTTGTATTGAAAAACAATTTTGAGGCGAAAAGGATAGTATCTTTAACGAAAACAAGGTACACGTTCCACGGACTAAAAGATATTCAATTATCAAAATATGTGTCCACTAATCTCTGATGCAAGAGCATTATCTTCGTTTATATCTTATAGTTCTTTACATGACTTTTAATTAGTCTATTTCTTTTGAAAATTAATGAATTTAAAGATAAGCCGATGATCTATCCTAACATTTAGAAAACAAAGATTATACCTGAATTCTCCGGGTGAATGGACACCTGTCAAAACTCTATTCAATGCATTTGCATCGGTCATCTTCGAACACCATAATTGTCCATAATTAATAAAGAACATTTGTTCAGCACTATATTCACTTAGACCAGGTAGTTTTTTATCAACATTTGGATTCATGCGAGCCCAATTTCCATAGGCCTACAAACATACATACATAAGCACATGCAGTAAGGTAGATTCTAATGTATAAAATGATAAACAAAAGGAAACACATAACACACGAACAAAGCCTATTTTTTCATGACAAAAATCAACTACCGAAAATCATCAATTGCATGACCATGTGAATGTTTTTCAAGCATTCGTTTAAGATAAGCTATATAATCGTTATACTGCCAAAAACATCGAAGTCGTGCATTCCAAATAAAAAAAAGTTGTTCATTCGTATATTCTTTTAAGCCAGGTAAACTTTTATCGAGTTTTGCTGCGGCTGATTTTTTATATGCCTATAGGGAAATCATATTTATCTCATGTTGAGATTCGTGTTTTTTCTCTTTGCCTTTCTTCCAACATGAATTTAAATGAATGCTTACATAGAACGATTCTTTTATTCCACCATTATCAGCTATATTTTCACCTTGAGTTTGAAATCCGTTAAGCTAAAATTCCATCAAATGTAATAAACCATGCATGTAAAAATAGTCAAATACTTACTGTTCGATTAATTTGTGCTACAATATAGTTACTATATTGATCGATGATGCATGTTCGGCGTGTATTAAATTGCTCGATAGTGCTAGGAGTCCACCACGATATACGATTTCCGTCTTTATCAAATTGACGACCACTATCATCAAAGCCATGTGTAATTTCATGACCAATAACAGCTCCGATACCTCGAATTTCATTGAATAAACTATGAGATTTATTTATTTCATAGAAACTTACCACCATAGTTTAAATATCTGAATGAAAACAAAATCACGCATAGATTTCTTTCAGTTTAAGAACATATGAGAAAACTTACTTGGGTGCATCTTTATTGAAAAATGGCATTTGAAGAATACCAGCTGGAAAGACTGAAAACAGAATAAAACTTGTATGACTATATACCTGTCATTGATAGAAATTTATCAATCAAGGATTCAAACATATATCTACGTAGAATTGACTTATTTATGAGATGATTGACTCTAATCTAATGGAAATTTTCATTTAATAAAGAAAATGGGTTTATTTAAATCAATAAATGCTCTAACTGTTTCACAAAGATATTCATCTTAAAACCTACTCACCCGTGCGCGTTCTAGTTTGCCATTTACTGTATCAAAACCTTCAGGAAAATGCACTTCGATCTATATTCAACGGCTGTTGAAATACTAGTCTCCGTCACATTGATAGTCACATTCGTTGAAGTCATGAATAGATCACGAAAAATAAGCGTGCGCCATGATTGATTGTGATTTAACTACGGTTGAGCAGAAAGGATTTTGCACTCATGCTGGAATCTTTCACGAGCATAGTTTCGAATCAGCATTTATCGTGGAGATTAGGGATTCAGCGATAAAGTTCTTTTCATTTGGTTATCTTACTCTCATTGAGTCCCATCCAAATTGAAAAGTTCTAACTATTATTACAGTATCACGGTAGAAATAACAAGAACAAACTGTTTACAACTTTTATTCTTTACCTGGGCTCTAGCAACACAACCCTTTCATGTGTCTTGATGAAACTATTACTTGAAAAACTTTTTGTGATTATCTCGATACTTTGAAGGATGACACAAACGCGACTTTTTGGTGTTCGGAAGTTTATATTAGGACCCTAAGATTTGTTGAATCCAATATTTTCATAGTCGTCTTATGCTATTATTTTGGCTAGATTGATATTACAAGTAGTCATCAGTGAATGATAATCTCAGATCTAACTCATAAAATCTCTTTTCTTGATAGTCTAATGAATGCCTATAAAATAATATTAATGATTATTCAATTTTCAAACTAATGTAACATATATTGTCACCATTGGCAAAAAATGAATATTCGCTGTCTGTTTCGTTCAGTAAACTTTGAGTTTGTCCAAGAAGATTTTTAATTAAAACTCAACAGTTAAATTATGTAATCGATCTATTACTTAAAAATAGACAGTGTATTCCATTGAAAGTATTATCAGATTATTTTATTTCAATTTAGTATAAACTTCTGAAGTTATCATCACGAGAATTCTCCTGCATTATATATTATGACTATCAAAGAATAGATATTTCTAATAGACACAAATATAATGAATAGATTCATAGTTTATCATGAATATTCAGTTGGCTAAGCCTAGGGACATTCAAAGATTTCAGCTGTCCCTTGAAAAATATTTCACTCGAAATAATTAGACTAAAATATCGAAATAATTCTACTTACTGATTTGATTTCTTGAAGGACTATAGAAAGCATTGACTATAGTCGGTGGACTAGCACCCCATGCTTTACGATCAACAAGATCACGTAGTAGTCGGAGATTTTCACTGGATTTGATTTGTAATAATTTTAAAATATTATTAATATAGGACGGGGTGAAAACGTACTAACAAAAAAGAAGAAAGATTTCTTAGTAACAAAAACTGCTCTAATGAACGGTTGAATTATTTCTTACATCTCTATACATTTTATCGAGTTCGGATGTGTTTGAACTGCTTAAATAGTCTGGATAGCCAATTTTTTCATCGATGGCTAATGCCTTTAAATTTAAAGTAAAATTCAGAATTTAAAAAAACGTTTACTTTGAATTACTTTTTCCTTGGATCTCTCTTTTGAAATATCATCCATCCATGTCGATTCTTGTACCATGTCAAGAAAAGCATTACGAATATTATTTATCATTTCTAATGACTGAAATCATATTAAAAAAATATGTTACTTGTATGGATCTTTTATAAGCAAATCTCTTTAAATGACAACTGTTAATTCACAAACAACAACTACCACTTATGGTTATGTGTCATCTACGAAGAAAGCCTTATAATTTGTTCTCAGAAGAAAAATAAGAACTATGAAATTTTACAACGAAACAAAATCGAATGATATTCGCCATTGAAGATTGAGCCGCTTGAAGAAGAGTGCGTTGAAGAAAGCAGGATAAGTATTAGAACAGTTTGTTCGTACGGTATTTATCCTTATGAACTTTGACTGATTTAGAAGATTCTCGATGAATTCTTTGCAGTATTCGAAAATATAAATAACGAGGTTTCGGTTTAGAAATTTAAGTATCTAGATAAATAAAATGGTTCGTAGAATTATTCTTTCATAGACTTATCGTATTGCCAAATGAACTTGATTTTTTGTAACATATGAATGGTCGAGTATTACCATCATAAAGTTCATGTTGTGTTAACGATAACTCATACGCATACGAAACTTTTAGGATGTGCTAAAAGTTGTTCGATCTATGAGTCAACAGAGATTTAGACTGTAATTTCATATGAAGTGAGAATGCTACTAGATGCTTATTGACATTCTGAAAACTTCTATTCAATTAGTACTGTTAGTGTCGATAAACATGCTTTTTCTGTCATCCAAAGTTCATAATTTCTGCAAAGATTCATTTTATTACTCAGAATTTTCATATTTTCTATATCATGGTGAACTCATCTACATTCTATATGGTGCATAATGACTTGTATGAATTACCTGTATAACATTTTCAGTAAAATGTGAAAACCGAGAGTAGTCTGCGGATCGAACAAGAACAGAAATATGAATGTATCATCATTTTTGTTCTACGTAAATATGTTTACTACTATGTAGCTTTGAATAAGGAAGGAAAACTGAAACTAACTCTCACAATAAATCATTCTCAGAGTAAAAACATATGCACTTACAGATTATCCTTTTCATTTCTTACACAAAGTGAGTTTCAAAAGAATTATACAATCATCATGTCACGTATTGATAATATTAGCTGAATTTTTTCAACCTATCGATGAATGTTTAACGGGCATATAAGTGTAAATCAAAACAACAGTCTACTATTCGTTAATGAATACTATTTTCAATAAATTAAAATCATTTAAAAAAAAACGATACCTGATTTCTAGCATTTTCATCAAAATATTGTGTGACATAGATCTTCGAAAGAGCAAAACCCATATTATTATTGATAAAATTTCCACATGTTATTGAACGTGGACGTTGAGCAACAGTGCCACGAAAAGCTTGATCAAATGGATCTCGCAAAGCTCGAACACGTTTTGGCATGTTCGCTACTCTATTCAATACAAAACGCCATACAACATAATTTTGTATTGTACGTGCTGAAGATTCATCCATGATTCGTGACACATTACGTAAAAATTCTATTTCACTAACTGATACAACATCATTATCATTGATAGTAATATTCGATAGGGCATAAATTTGACGAATATAATTTGTGAAATCAAACTAAATATTAATTGGAAATAAGAAAATGTAAGAAGTTACAGAAGCAATCAATGCTTACACTGGTACTGAATGTTTGTGAAAGATTACCAATTATTGTACGAACCGTTTCATTTTGTCTGGCACGTATTTCAGCTGGAGTCCAATGAAACTAAATATTTTTATAATTGACTTAATGAATAACGAAGAAGAAAAATGTTGTTTTACTTGTGAAATATTTTTCTCAAAGTTATAGATATCATCAACATCACTAGCTATCATAGATCCGTCTGTTGCTAACTCCATAGCTATATCACGAATAAATTGTCGATAAGTCGTGGTAATTCGTGTTTCATTTAGATAATTCGTTCGTTGCTCAAGAGAAAGATCACTCTGGTAAACCTATGTGCACGATAGAAAAAAAACAGTAATCTATCTATTGAAAGTTATATCAATTTTGTTGATTACATCGATGAAATAAACAGACGAATTTTTATCATCGGTTGCTGTGCCAAGGCCATATAATATATTTTGATTATATTCTCGTAGTTTCAGTAGTAAGCGTGAAAGATTAAACGATGCTGAATTCCATGATGAGCCTTGTAAAATTGGCCAACCGCCGAGTTCATTATTGATAAAATTCTTTATGACATCAACAGATTCGAGTTCTATGCCTGTTTCATTGATACATGATTGATAAAAGAGGCGAGCACTGACTATAGACGGAATGCTGGACAAACTATTTGGTAGTGGTGATGTTAACATATCTAAATAGATACATCGCTGACTGTAATTCAAAAATAGACACTACTAGACTGAATTCATATATTTCAGCTCATAGAAAACACTAAAGACTTCATCCATTGAAATAGTCTAGAACTTCGTTCTAAAGTATTTGAAAAGCACCACAGTATTTTATACATGTTTCCTTAGCGGTAATAGAAGAGAATAAATAAGGGAAAGACTTTTCATAATGAGAACGATTTCATATTAGTTGTAATAATAATTAGTATTTCAAGAATTCCCTATGAATTAGTCTTTTTTTGGGTAGATCTCTAGAAAATCCAGACCCTGGAGATGATAATTTGTGAAATTCAATATACATTATTGTATTATTAGTAAACTAATTCGATTGTGACGATTTGTTTTGTTTTGGCGAATAAATTATCTTCTCCATGATTGATCTTCAATGAACACCACTCTGACTAGGATCAGTGAGCAATCGACAAACAATTAATAAAAACAAATGCATATAATACAAGTTCATTAAACGATGATTGACTGTTTGCTACATATAAATTATTGATTCTTTATTTCGTTTACAGATGTTTTGTTCATTCGATGAACATGTATTATGAGAAAAGTTTTGATGAAATTGAGTTAAGAAGATTGTTTAAATTTTAACATTTCCAAATATATTTTTCTCAGTCTATTCATCAGTATTTCGCTTGTACGTCTTGTGATCAATAATCCTATTAGCTAGAATAACTTCTACTCGGTTCAAGTCAATATTGTAATGTTAAAGAACACACATTCATGATAGTTCGTTTCTTAATATCATTGTAAATATGTTATGTTTAAAGAAAAATGATTTCTGATAAGATTCTTCTTTATTGTATCTTTCTATGCATCAAATAATCATAAATGTCATTTTTTTACATATACTAGGCATGTTTATTGCGCTTTTCTTATGTTTTGATTTTGATGATTAATTCGTACTAGAGAATAGATGGATGACAAGTAAAGAAAACCAGATATGTAATATTCTGAATGTATTACATACAACGAAAGAAAACTAACATTTGGAAAAGTATCATATGGAGATAAAAGCTAGCTGAATGGTTTTCATACGAACACATGTCATCGTGGGCTCGTCTTTTGATTTTGAATGTCTTGATTTGTTCTAAATCCACCTCGAAATATTTTCTTCATGAATTAGTGTGACATGAAATATTCTCTGTTCGAATATTGGCATTCAATTGATATTCAACTTTAGCGTTAAAATAAAACAGCTTATCAATATTGCATCAAAAATAAATTTCACTAAATCCCACTTAAAACAAAAGACAGATTGGCAAGATGTCAACGAATAAATGTCGATTCAACTTGAGTCGAAGAAGAACGAGTTATCGTTCAGGTAAAATGTCGATAACACAATTATGTTTCAGCTGTACAATTGAGTGACGTGAATATTTACATCGTCATCCATACTTACAGCTGCAAACTAAATCACTTTTTCACATACTTAATCCAATGTATTAATAATGATCCTTTCGTCATTTTTGTTGGATTCGACATTTATTTTTCAATCTTTTGTGTATTGACATTTATTCGAGTATCTTTTCTTAAATCTCAACAAAAAAGGTCATCATGACTGCAAGGCCATCAATACAAGAAATTTTCAAATTCTTCATAGAAAACTAAGCTCTAACATTCTAACGTATATGAAATATTTGGATCATGAAAGATCCCTAAATAATTTGTATTGATGAAGAGTAACATGAAACGTTTCCAAGCGTAGTAAAAACTAGTAATACAGAATCCGAAGATTTCATTGTTTTACTTTACTAAGAAACTACGACTACATACATTTCAACATTTTCGTATACTATTTCGTCAAAATCACAATCACTAAAAAAATATTTCATTAGTAACATTGCGCTTGTTGACTATTGAAATTGACTATGACGTATGTTTTGATGTGAAATAGGAAATGAAACAGATCTATATTATCAATTGGTTACATGAGAGCAATAGATTTTATAAAAATATAGCAGAGCTGAAAAATTGAATTCCAACTAAACATACTGTAACTAGGTAGAAATTATCTACGGATCGAGTGTGTCATGTTCCGACGTTTCTTTCAAATATTTTGCATAGCCTTGCAAAGGACAATCTTTGCTGATGATAAATTTCTCATTATCGCATATCATAGGTGACATATAATTCCATAAAAATGATATCGAATGGAAAATTTTCGGAAAGAAAAAACCTTGACACTTCCAATATCCTCATGAATTTCATAGAATACTTACCAACAATATCGCTATCTAGTTGATTTCGAAGAGTGCCAAATGTATCTTGAGATGCGGCTAAAATTAATAAATTCATCAATTTAATAGAAAAACAATCATGAAAAATAAAATCATTTACCATCGTCCGGGATTCGATTTTTCTGTAACCATGTTCCACAAGTGAATTCGAAGAAATTTTCACATGGGTTAGCACTTTTATTAATACTGTCAAGAAGATAGCTCGCTATTAATGTTTCAAAAATAAGAATGAATTCAATTGATTTATTAGAATACCACTAACCGGCTTTAACACAATATGGCGTTACACAATAATCATTATCGGCGACCGTAGGAGCAGCTAAATTAATTAAATACAAGCAATAGAACGAAGGACGGACTAAAAATTTTCATACTTGTGGTGGCAGTGGATGTACTTGTGGTGGCAGTGGATGATTTATTTCTTTGAACTCCATACAAAGCAGCGAATACAATAGTTAATACAAGAAAAATTCCGAGAAGACCAGCTAACAGCAATGTTTTTGCCCTATATTTTATACAAAAAGAAAAGTTTATTTTACATCTCAGAAATAAAATATGAATTTGTTAAAAATTTGCATCCAACCAAAAAAACACCTACGTATTCGGATGATGATTTTCAATCGATAACTCATTAGACATGTTAAAAATAAATAGTTGATTATGAGTTTTTCTATCTGTTGCTTCTAACTACGTTTTTTATTCTGTCGGAAAAGATATCTTATGACATTGTGTTTTTGTTATTTTCCATAAATATTCATAGGCATCAAGCAGATAAAAACAAACATCTGCATCTTCGAACAATCATAATTGGATTTTCTTGTATCATAAGAATAGAAAAAATCTCGATGATGAATCTTCTTGTGACAATCTAATTAAAGCAAAATCATGAAAAAAAATTTTTAAAATACACTGATAATGCTTGTTCAAGATCATTGAAGCGAGAAAATCTGTTAATAAAGAATTTAAAACACTCGCGTACCTTCCTTTTTCCATGATTGTTCTGAAAAATAAAAAGACAGTTTATAAAAGGCGTAAGATTTTTATAGATACAAAGCACAGTTAACAGAGATAATCTTTTAATGCTTGTCTTATTGATAACAAAATAGAGCGTTAAGATCATATAAATCAAGGTGTATGATGAAACATGATCGTAAAAAAACTTGCATCTATCTATATGTATATATGTATGTGGGCAAAGTTAAAGATTTGAATGAGAACTATAATATCAATCTGAAAGTATTTAATAGAGACATTTATTTACTTCATTGTAAAAAAAATTTATGTTGTTTGAGTAAAGATTACTGCTAGGGAGATCAGTAAACCAGCATTCGTTTGAAAGTAAGAATGTGGAATACGATTAATGTCGAATGATAAACATCAAAAGGTGAATTATGTCAAAATACAATGAATAGAAAGTCAGAGAAAAGATATGGCTGTGTTGTTATTAACGGAAATTATTCCAATGTTAGCAATACAACTATCAGATTTTAGAGGAAAACTACGTTCTATCGAAGACGATGTGAATGCACACCTTAAGGCGTGTATTTGTATGTACGGCTGATAACGGCTCCCCTTTATACAATCGCACATCCAAATTCTTCTTCTTCATCATTGCATCCCTCTACTCCATATTTCTTCTCGGCATTTAAATAATATTATATTTTAATCGTGGATATGGTATTTTTCGACAGTTCAACACAACAAAAAAGATAAACGAAATGTCTTGCAGTGATCTATTTCACCTGTCGTACTTTTCTTTTACGTTTTATACTTAGATCTTTAGCAACTGATGAATATTCAACTATGATGTATTACTACAAAGGTGATCCGATTTCCCCTTAATTTGTAATGAAAACTTGCTTCTTCAATGCAACAGATATGATAGGTTAGTACTGTCAACATGTCGACATTATGTACATGAAACGAGTCAACGAATTTTCCTCTTATGGTTTCTTCAGTGAAACAAAGTAGTATTGATTTCCAAAAATGGTTGAATGTTTCTATTTTTTTTCTGGCCATCTTCACAATCCACTGTAATACGGTTTCAGTTATTTTTTTCTGAATCTTGACACTTATCTACAAATAAATTTTTACATCTCAGTTTATTGATGTGCTATCAAATAACAGTATGTAAAGTGTTCTGTCAGAGTCATCGAGAATCTTTTTTCAATAATAGTTAATTTTGTCAGATCTATAGATTTAATGATTTATAGCTCGTTAAAATACGACAATCTAGATGTCCCTTCTTGACTCTAATAGAATTCAATGATTTTACGATAAGAATCAATAGTGTTGCATGAATTTTCCTCGGCTGGTATACATCAGGAAATAGGTGCCTTTGTCAATATAAACTTTGATTCTAGAAATCTTTCAAACATTTATGTGCATCTTGGAAAGACGTATTAGTAGGTTCGATCCAAAAATAGCTACCATTAGTGAAAATAGAAAAGTATCGAACTACAAAGATACGCTGTGAACGAAATAAAGACTTACGTCTACACTTCACAACAAAAATACAAAAGATACCAGTAATAAAAATGAAGATGAAAACGTTTCAAGTTTCTCTTGTGTTAGCTTCAACACTTTTTCCTATTCATATCATCATTATATTGAGCAGACCTAAAGAATATGATTAGCATCGATACGTATCTGAAAATTTTGAACATAATGAATTTTATAAGAAAATATTAAAAACAATGATTTTCATTTCTATATGATTTTAAGGTCCCTAAACTTTTTATTGATTTTAAAAGTTCCTTTTTTACATTTGATGAATGTATAGGTACAACAAGATTTCGTGCTAAATTTTTAGAAAGAAGTCAATCAACTAAATTTATAATCCCGGTTGATCTATGAAACGGAATTTTCTATTATCGGTATTTTTTCCTAGAGTCACTATTTCCTTGAAATTTTCGTCCCAGTGAAACATTTCAAATGGTTAATTCATCATGAGAGAAGAACGAAACAAGTGTTTTTCATGATTTTGGTGAGTCCAAATCTACATATCAGAAGAATAAGAAATCATTAGATCTCGATTAGCTTGCGTCGGTTTGAGCTCCTTGGTTAAAAGATCTTCGACGAAATTCTCTTTGTCATGGTGCATTCAATAGAGAAAGAAACAGGTGATAATGTTTTAGTTATTTATTTTCAGAAACCACTCATCCATATTCTTTTTTTACATTTTCTTCTAATATAGTTCGTACACTATATGTTCCAATCTATCATGCATATACACTCCTAAGCAATATTATGTTATTCATCAAGAACTTGGCAACTGAGAAAAAATATATGTGAAAATAGCTTCAGGTTCGATCTTTAATTATAGAGACATGACTCTTCTGCATGAGACCGTGTTCATTCTAAATATAGTATTCGACATCATCTGTTTTGTTTGGAGACAAAGCCCTTTATTTAGATGATGACAAATAGAATAACAAAATATATTTACAGAAGTCTAAAAAAGGCAGGAGAAATACGGCAATACGCATGACTAATGTCTTATGTAGGGACCTGTGGGGGCCCCCGAACTCCGATTCCAACTCCGACTTCGCGGAGTCGGAGTTGGAGTCAGAGAAAAAAAAACGTTTTCAGAGTCGGAGTTGGAGTCAATTTTATTGTCGGGGTTGATCGGAGTCCGATTAACCCCGAAAAATTATAATTGTGGGATAAAATTTCACTATTTCACACAACAATATCCTCATCTTTCATGTTAAGAAGAAAAAAAGATAAAGTTCAACATTTGGTAATATAGTGAGGTTCCACTTCAGGACAAAAAAGAATAAATGAATCATCTTGACAGTATAAGACTCGAATGATCGACCTAGAAAAACAATGCTATTTTTCAAGAGATACACTCTGTGAATCATTGACGAGAATTACATGAAAACATTGCTGCCTTTGACTAGAATTGAAGTGCTTCTCTTCTTTACGACTTTCCCAGATTCATTATTTTCATCTATCACCTTTTGAAATTCTTTTTTTCTCAAACACCGATTAATCATTTTTTATTTTTCAGAGTATCATAAGTGCAAAACTCAAAATTACTTGTTTGATTTTTCTTTGATTTTCATTCACGCATTTGTTTGTCTAGTTTGATGTATTCAAAAGTAAGCAACAAAATACACCATAGGTCATCCATTTCAATAATAAATTTTTGGAGTTTTCCGGAGTTTTTCGGAGTTGGAGTTGGAAAAAAATATTTTTCGGAGTCGGGGTCGGAGTCAGCGAAATCATTTTTCTTCGGAATCGGAATCGTCACTGAATAACTTTTTCGGAGTCGGAGTTGGGTTTGGAAATTAAAAAAATGGCTCCGCAGTTCTCTAGTCCTATAGGTCTTGTTTACGAAGTAAGAATGTGTTAGTTATAATATTGGTAAAGTGATTGCATGATAAATGTCGTCGAATACGATAATACAATTTTTCTTTCCATTCTGTCGACCCAACAGTAATCGAGTTTATCGAGGCTATATATAATGTATATAGTATGTGTTGATGATTTCTTGTGTCAGAGATTCTTTCGTATATTTTGTAAGTTATTTCTTTGTATGATGTCGTTGTATGATGTTGCTGTTTTGATATAACGATCTAAAAGCTTGATGGCATAATCTTCAATTTTTTCGATGCTGGTGGTTTTATGTATATAATCTACTTATGTATAAATCGATAGTCCTAATGCGGCACGTATTAATTTATTTTTCAAGATTTGTAATCTGTCCCATATGTTTTCGTTTGCCGTTAGTAATATGGGATACTCATAGATGATTATTGATCTTGCTATCGATTTGAAGATGTTTATCATTATCTTATCATTCATTTGGTTCGTATACTGATCTGTTGAGATAACGCAGCAGACAGATACAACCAGCAATCTTCGATTCGATGTGGTGAAGATGATTTCTCCAATTCAACGTTGTATCGACGATGACACCTAAATGTCTTGTTGAATAGGATGTTTTAACGATAGTATCATCTATTTTGGCCGATATTAGGCTCTTGAACTTTCTTCTTGCATGTATGGTAAAATCTACGAGTTCAGTTTTACTGGGCTGTAGTTTTGGTTTCCATGATTTGCACCAGCTTTGAAATGCGTCTATGGATTTTTGTAGCCTTGAAATAAGGCTAGTTGTGGTACTGGATGAAGTCCATAGACCAGCATCATCGGCAAAAAGACCAAGTTCTGTATGCTCCGGTATTCCATTTATCGTATCTGATGTATATCCCAGGTCGAACAGAACGATCCGTCAACGGTCGAATGCGGCCCGTTACGGTTTCGTATTATCCCGTTTTAACAAGGTCAGTAATACGGCCGTATGTTCTATAGAATACGATAGTATTACACTGTCCTTACGAGGGTTTTACGGCGTATATACGGTGCCCGTGTACGTCCGTAATACTGACCTTGCTAAAACGCCATAATACGGCTTAAAATGGTCGTTCAACCGTGGAATACGGTGTAAAAACGACCGTTTACGATACTGTTACGGTGGTCCGTTTTGATCGACCTGGGATATAGTATAAGGTAATGGTGATAACGGAGATCCTTTTGGCGTGCTGATGTTCAGTTTAAATGGTCTTGATAGGATATTTTCTAATTCTATAGCCGCTGTTCTATTCTGGAGAAACGAAATGAGGTGATTTGTTAGGTATTGTGGCAGGCGTAATTTATTTAATTTATATATCATTCCATGGTGCCAGACAGCGTCAAAAGCAGCTTTTATGTCGAATAATATAACTGCTGTATGACGGCGGCGACCAGTTGGATGTATATTTTGCTCTGCATATTTTATTAATCTAATGATGTTGTTTAATATGTTTTTGCGTTGTCGAAAGCCAGCTTAATGTTCTGGTAGGATGTTACGTCGTTCAAGTATAGCACGAGTCGCTGTTTGATTATTTTTTCGAGCAGCTTGCCGAGGCAACTAAGAAGAGTGATCGATCGATAACTTGACGGATGGTTTTTGCTTTTGTTTGGCTTTAATAGAAGTATAATGTTGGCATTTTTCCAATCACGCTGAATGTAACCAAAACTTAGTATGACGTTGAATAGGTTACTAAGATATTGAATAAGTGATTCGGTATGATTTTTCAAGCATCTGTTATGAATGTTGTCAGGTCCGGTGGAGCTGTTTCGAAGATGTTTGATGCTGCATTTTACTTCATTTATGGTGATCTTATTACGTTTGTTAAGTATTGTGTTGGAGGTTCTGTTACTGATGTAGGGTACTTGGTTTGTTACTTGCTGATGAAACGATAATGTGTCAGGGCTTTGACGTAGACTTCGTTTCCAAAATATTCAGCAAATAAGTCGGCTTTGTCCTTTTCAGATGTTGTAGTCACGTGGTTGTATGTGATCTTAGTATAGTGACTTTGCTAAATTCGTTTATTGTGGAACTTTGCGAACCGTAAGCCATACTGAATTTGAATACATATTCTTCTGACATAAGGACGACTTAAATTTATTAAAGTTGATTTTTTTGTCGTTTCTGAGTGAATTCGTTAATAATGCTTTATATTTATATAAGTGTTGCTTTTCACTATCTTCTCCAATATTTTCCCATTTGTGATAGGTTTGGTGTTTAAGCTGGATCAGATGTTTAGTTGCTTGCTTTGTTGAATAGTTGTATGCAGTTATTTTGATGTTGGTGTGATCGTTTCTTTGGAACATGGTTTTTCTAGTTTGATGCAGCGGCAAAGATTTTTCTATGTTCATATGCTCATAATCTCACGTATTTTATACATCTTGCAATGGCTTTTTTGTTCGGTTGACTTTTTTACAGAATTGTGGAATAGTTACAATAAAGAGTGTCAGGTTAGAGTTAGTGTGAGCATATGAAATAATGCTAATACTATTGCTTCTGCAATACAGCTAGTTTTTTAATTTAATGCTCAGGCATTATTGGGATAAGAGTTAATTAGTGCTCTCTCTAAACATTAATTCAGCATTACTTTTAAGACTAATGCAACTGCTGCGTTCAACTTTTCGACTACTGCCTACTTATATAGCTTGCGACGTTTCAAGGAGCATTTTAAGAAATCATTGATGACTTTTTAACGGCTACTTGAGCTTGCGACTTGTAGCTTGTCACTTTCTATATTCGCATCACATTATGAATATTTCAGAAGTATTTCACTGTCATTCAAATTATAACATGATTGATTTTTCCCTTAGAGCAAATCATTCTCTTGGATAGAATGAAAAAATTCTGAAGTTTTGTGCAGAACAAATTTCTTTTGCCGTGAGGGCGTGCAGTTTTCGTGGTAAACGAAGAAAATATGCGTGATTTTGAAGATCAAATTCACGTAAGCTGCGATCTATTCTCGCAGATGCTACTCAATGGAGGTCGTCGAATTTCGCTCGGTTTAAGGCTCTAGGTAGAAAAAAGGGTTTTGAGAATTTGGCCGAAACCTGTTTTGAAAATTATTGATCATTAGATATTTTATGAGCATTCTGCGAAAACTTCAAATAGTGACCATATTCATTGAGAGTGTTCTTAACGTGGTCATATCTGAGGAACAGATTGACCGAGTGAGGCGAACATTTTCATGGACATAAACTCCCAATGTGTTCTAGTTACTACTGAATTTTTGTCAAAAAATATTGAGGCCCTGAACTTTGATGAATCATCCAATATCTGCAAAAAGGTTCACTCTTGGAAAAATTTAGTCCTGCTGAAGTCTCCATTGAAATTGGTTTGTGTTCGGATATTTCTGTTTTGTATGGAGCTGAAAGAGATATATTGTTCCTGAAATTTTCATACCGGTAGATAATTCCTATCATTCATTAGCCCATCCAGAAAATGATGACTTTCACTAAAACAACGAATTTGGAAGGTCCGATTTCCGAAATACGTGTTTTCTAAAGGACTAACTTATATGGCTTTGAAATAATCATCGATGAGTACGAAGTTATGAAAAAAGTAGCGAACGATCTGTTCGGATGACTCGGAATAACTTCCTGAAGTCGACAACGGAACAGCTTTTTTATAACATCAGTGAATTTCGTTTACAAATTACCTGAAGGCTACTATCGTTTCAGATGAATTCTAGCAGGCGAAAATCTGAACATAATTCTTTAGCACTCCGCAGCAAAATATCAATTTAAAAACGAGAAGAAATATTTTCCCGAAAGCCCTCTACTCCCCTTCAGTGTTTTCTATCGAATATCTTTCATTTTTAGACATCTGTCAATAAGAATGCCTTGACCTTCCTTTGAGACATTACCCTGTATTTTATATCAGTTTGTAGCAATAACTGAGAACTCTAAAACTGCGCGAGTTTGATTTCGATAAGATGTTCTCCCATTCAGATGCGACTTGTCTTAGTGAGCAATTCTGAACAAAATCGTAATTTTTGGAGAAGTTCCTGAGTCATTGGAACTGTATGACAATGTCAAAGTTGTACCAGACGAAGTACTGTATTATATGATTTTTTGGGCAAAATTTCATTTATCTAGTACTATCCACTTGATCGTTTTGGTATCCACTAAAGACAGGAAAATGAAAAGCATGGAATGGAAAACCCTGGATGGGAGTACATGGAAATCGGGAAAAATGTTGTTTTCGTTTTCATATGAAATTTCGATACAAAGTTGTATAGAATGATATGCAGGGTTTCATCAGGTAAAGTTCATCTGAAACTATAGAAGTACTCGACTAATTTGAAGGCGTACTTAAGTACGTTTCCTATTGAAAAGTTATTGACTTTTTCGGATTTCTCACTAAGATTCCTATGTCCATTCTCAGAGATCCCACTCGAATTTTTTCGAAAGTCTTACTCGTCAGTTGGCACTTGAAAGCCATAAGTCCGTCCTTTGGACAACCCATAATCGGGAGATTGGGCCTTCCAAATTCGTTGTTTTAGTGAAAGTCATCATTTTCTGGATGGCCTCATGAATGATAGCAATCATCTATCGGTATGAAAATTTTAGAAGCGATATATATCTCATATCTATTTGAAATGAAAATTCCAGATCCTTAGCTAATTTCAAACAAAAGTTATGAAGGACCTAGTTTCCAAAAAGATGCATTTTTGCAGATATTGGATGATTCATCAAAGTTCAGGGCCTCAATATTTTTTGACAAAA